>JAUMHG010000055.1:20916872-20928562 GCA_032359395.1 Enteromius anoplus
TGTTTTGATTTGATTTTATGTGTGTGTGTGAGTGTGTGTAGGTGTGTGTTATTCTATATATATATATATATATATATATATATATTTATGTGGAATAACATAGGAGGATACACCTTGCAATGAAATAACAGCCACTTAAATATAAATCTTATGTGGTAAAATAAGATAAATGTAAAACTAATAATGAAAAATATACATAATAAACAAAATATTAGTAATGAAAGAATTTGTAAAATGTACAGAGAACATAATTTTATTTATTTATTTTTGATGTCTAATCCTTTGTACATGTCCAACTGGTTATAGATACTTTGTCAACATGCCACTTATTTTACTTGAATAATTCGTTGTTTTCTAAATTAATGGGTTATTTACCTTTTACATTAATTGAAAATTTATTGGATTAGAAAAAAATTGGAAAATTGGAAATATTGCAGACCAGAATAAATCCAAATTTAGAGATTTTTGAGCAAGAGCAAGTTATTATATAAGTGATTACATTTTATTATTTGGAATAAAATGCACTTATGAAGTATGTACAATAAAACCATGTATGTGTATTTAGAAATTAAAAAGTTGTCATGTTAACATAACACACATACCTGGATATACATTCTTGTTGGTCATGGAACAACAGATTTTAAAGTAAGTCCTTAGACCTTGAACATCAACCAATCATGTGTTTCTGATTCTATGTCTAAATTAAGTGAAAACATTGTGAATGTTTGATAGAAACATATTCCGATTACTAGCAAAGAATGCTGAAACAGTGGTCAAACACCTCCTTAACACCTCCTGAATAAATATGATCCACATTTACTCTTATTGTCACAGAGAAATCCATTATGTTTTATTTACACAATTGCTCAAAAGCTTACTAGGAGAATCAGACCAAAACATTTCTTAACTCAGCTGTTCAGACCGGGTCCTCTTAACTCCTCAATCTGATTAGAGCGGACCAACGCAGAGTAAAAGTCTTTTTAAAGGCTGATCTCCCATCAGGTCCATTAGCGAGCTAATTGCTATATCTTGTCTCCCAGCCGCTGGTATACTGCAAGTTCATTATCTCTGGGTACTGTGGGAGAACGGGGATCTCAAAGTGCCTCTTAGCTCTATGAATAGCTCTGATCAGGAACATGATGCTACAGTAAACTGAAAGGACGTAATGTATGTGAGTGGATGTCATGTACTCAACGTTCTCGGACACTCCATAAAACGTTAACAGTATTCCTTCTCAGTGACTTGATTTTGCTCTGTAGGGTTCTTGTATCCAAATCCTTTTCTTTTATTCCTCACCCAAAAAAGAAAGCATTATTTACTCTCCCTTATTATTAACTGTGGTTTCAGACCTTCAGAGTATGCTGTTATTTATCTGTCAATACAAAAGGAGAAGATTTTTAGACATCAAATGTGTCTAAAAAGAAATCTTAAACTTATTTTATTTCTGCTAACAACATTTCTCATTTTAATTTTATTTATGTCTGTTATATTTTAGTATTATGTACTAAAATATTTAAAACTGATATAAAAATAATAAAACTATTCTAAAAATTAAAAACAGGAAATTATAAAAACAAACTAATTTTTAATATTAATAAGTGCTATAATAGTATCACATTATAGTAAAATTACACTGGTGTAAAGATTTTTAAAAATATCTAATGTTTGATCAAAAAAAAAAATTGTGTCCACTTAAACAAATGTAAAAAAAAAAAAAAAAATAATTATATATATATATATATATATATATAAATATATATATATATAAGCGAGTTGCTGAAACAGTTCAAATTAATGTAGTAAAATAACTGAAATTTAAACTTAATAAAGGGCTAAACATTTAGTGATATTTGAAAATATCAAAAACATGCATTAAAATCAATGCAATTAAATTAAACTGGAAAATGTATAAATACATAAAAACTCTAAATATTAATAAAAACTATAATTTGTGAACTAAAAATGTGTGTGTTCACTTGAAAACTCAATGGGCATACAGGTTTAAAACAACATCGTAAGTAAATAATAATGATGATTTAAAATAATACATTTTGCAATTTTAAAAGAAAATGTAAAAACATTAAAAAAATCAGTTTACCTTTAAATTGAATGTCCATTCTACAAAATCAAGCTCACTCAAAGGATTATGTGAGGGGGGGAAAGGCTGCTCCGAATGAATAACATATCTGCAACACATCAAAGAATGGAAAACTCTTTCAGGTTACCACAAACAGAGCATTTCATTTACAAGTGACAACGTGTTGTTGACATTATCAAGACACACACAGCACACATGCAGTCCTCTCACACAGGAGATAAAACAGCCCTGCGTAATCGATTAACAGAGATGCAATTAATAAATCAACCTAATGAGCCTAAATGGCTGTAGACATCCTTGTGATTCAGCAAATCTGCAGCTAACATTAATGGCAACAACAGAAATGGTTTGTCTGAATGTTTTCCACCGCAAAAGACTCAAGAAATCCTGTTAGTCCAGTTAAACCAGCAGATAAGTGTCGTATTTCATAAGAACAGACTGTTACAATGACCTGAATTGCTCTTGGTACAGATCCCCTGGTATTATCACTAAACTATGGGTTTCATAGCTCGTAAGTACTAGGCTAGTGGTGCTCGAAACCTCCTTATCATCAATCAGCCAATCAACAATACAGTGGCTTCTTTGGCTGTAGCACGAATAGAGGAAATCCAGCCGCCTTGCCTTCAATTTCAGGCCTTGTGAGGATAAGATGTGCTCGCTTGCGTGCCGTGAGTGAGAAGTCTTGTGCGACTGCTTTTGCAACTATGTGTGAGAACAGCATTTTGGTGAGATGGAACAGATGCACATGCTATCACGGTCATGCTATATTGCAGTTGTTACCGTCTCAGAATGTTTCATTCAAAGCTTATGTAAGCTACAGGTTAGTATATGTGATAGTCTCTCTTGTAACTTTCCCAGTTTACCCTGTGGTCTGTTTTATAAAGTCATTTGCTGTTGACTAAACAAGCATTTAGGCGTTAACGGCGCTTTTAACCTCGCTAACCCATTTCACACTAGGGCTTTTTACACTGCACTTCACCCTGGGTTATTGTCTTGTTAAAACTGGGGGTAAAGCCATTTTTAAGCAGGAGTAAAACAACATTTCACACTTGTTATTTTCAATTACGACACTAAAGGTGTTTGTAACAACGCAGTTTCAAAAGATTATTTAGCTAGTTGTTTAGTCGCAGACAACCAATGACACACTTCACTTTAACTTCACATCATTATACACATCGCAAAAAAAAAAAAATTAATAAAAATAATAATAATAATTAAGAAAAATATAAGAAAAGAAAAATAAATAAATATACAAATAAATATAATAATTAATACTTAATTTTTTTTTAATGGGAAATATTTTAGTTTCAGTCTTTATACACCAAAATATATGTGAAAATTATCAATATTATTGTATTATGGGGCAGGAAAACATTTCCGATCTTATAGTAGCCTATAGGCTAAATGTAAATGTGGATAACCTAGATACATTTATACTGATTTAATGCATTTTATTATTTTTAATCATATTTTGTAATATTTTGGAACACTATCTATCTATATATATATATATACACATTTATTCATAGTCTATATATAATTACATAGTCTGAGATAAAAATGCTGGATTAATTACTTACCCATAACCCATTTTGAAACCTGAGTTCATTCTTAAGAGTAGAGTTAGATTTCACAAATTCAAATGTGAAAAGCCCAAACTGAACTGTGAAGTAGTACTAAGTTAGGAAAATATTTAGTTTCCGCTACAAAATAATTGGGGGGGAAAGATCAGAAAGCAAACAGCTGTTGAGATTAATCAACGAATTTGAGGAGAAATCTTATTGAGGAGGTGGAAAAATAAGGTGAAAACACATTAAATAGAGTGGAATGGCGCGCAGCAGTTGCCAGGGGATATCGAAGGGGCGGGGTTATGATTGGCTGAAGTGGGTCTGTTGCCTTGGCAACGGCAAAGGGGTTTGGTAGCGTTGCTGTGCGGCGTGATCTGTGCGCAGCGCGGATGGAGGAAACAGTTCGAGCAGCAGAACGTAACGACTACTGACGCGCTTCAGCGGAAAACGGCTCGGCGTGCTTTATTGTGAGTAACCAAATCCAGTTTGCCGCTTTCTGTGGTGTCGATGGACTTTATATTTGTGTGACCGGCGCAGAAAGTTAACATTCTACAGGCAAGTTGACATGAAACGCATGGGCGGATATCAGGCTGAGCTCGGGTTCCTGTATTGTTTCTCAAGTGCTCTTGTTTGTTGTAGTTCACATTTCGAATTTCACGGCATTCTAAGTCGGAAACATTTAAACGCGAGCGTTCCATTGCTCCTGCCATGTGCTCATATCCTGCAAACAACTTCTTTTGTGATCGAGGACACTTGCTCAAGTGTTCTTCTACCACCGCGCTTCTGATTGGAATACCGATATCTGAAATGAATTTGCGCGTCACTCTTTGTCTTTGTTAACATTGAAAGCGAATTCGCGCCGAACTCTGAGTGAACAAATCGATGTTTCAACGATCCGTTCGTTCGTCTGTGATACGTTTCTATTGTCTGTTCACATCTGTATGAATGGGTAGTTTGCTTATAACACGGATATTAACTTTTTCTTTCTTCACATTAATCAATGTATGTCAAAAGTGATAATACAAATCTGTTGTTTTAAAATGTACGGCTTTTTTTTAAATGGTGAACCACAAATATTAAGCCTATTTGAATTCATAAAGGAAAGCAAATGTTTTGTGTATCCAGTCACCATTTGGTTTTAACTGGTTTAACCTTGATATTGCGTTTCACTTAAATAGTGCTGAGGTGTATGTAGTGTGTGTGTGTGTGTATTTGTAAATACCATGTCTCTCAATTATTATAGGTCATAAAATGCACAGTTTAAAATTCTTTTGAATGTCGCATGTGACCCTGATTATAGTTTCAACTACCCATCTTTCTGACTGAACTATTAGTTATTTATATTTGTTACCATGTTTTGCCTTACAAAAGTTTTTTTATTTTTTTATTTGGGTACAAAAATTGACACATTTTTGATTATTTGGATGATATTTGGCCATTTTGAGTCAGCAGTTGGTCAATAATTGTGTCTAATCGATTACCAGTGGTTCACCAAGAGTCATTGCCAAAATTACAAGTATTGTCGATAAATGGCATGTTTTTGGCAAATTTAAATGGCAAGTATTGTTTTGTGAATTTGTTCTTTAAATGTTTTGTTAAAGAAGTGTTCAGCTGAGTTTTGTCGACATCAAGTTATATGTGCCACATTGCTTTCTAGACAAATGTGCACATTTGGTTATTAAAAAGAATATATACTTTTTTTATATCTAGTGTTAATTTTATGTGTAAAATGTGTTACAAACAACATACTAAAAGTCACTCTCATGGGAAATCTGAGTCATAACACCTACACCGCCAGAAATCTGTTGACATGCATGCCTGCCATACCACCTGTGTCACGGACATTCTTACAGGAAACATTTGAGTTAACTTTACGCAGTGAATGACTTCGTTCCTCCCAGTTCCTGCTAAAAACATAGCGCTATTGCAGCGTTTTGAAAAGGCGGTTTGTCCGTTGCCTGCTGTGGGGTCCATATGAGCTCTATTCACTGGAAGC
Organism: Enteromius anoplus; assembly: GCA_032359395.1. NCBI lineage: Eukaryota > Metazoa > Chordata > Actinopteri > Cypriniformes > Cyprinidae > Enteromius > Enteromius anoplus. The sequence goes on from JAUMHG010000055.1 coordinate 20,922,535, forward strand.
TTGACCTCATTGACATGATGCAATCTGTTCACAGGATAATCACTTTCAGAGCAAGTCTGCTCATTGATTGAATATCCTTAGCTATTATTCCCCAAGGCTAAAGTCAAAACAAAGTATTATGCCAATGTTCATGTCTCTAATTCATAGCTGCGTTGTCGTAAAGTGATTTTGAATCTCTTCAATGCTGAAGCTTAGGACTTGGCATGGCATCACTTCAAGAGAAGGCTAACAGCTGTGGGAATTGTCTTCTAATCTCATCAAGATGTTGTATGCAATGTGTAGACTTCAATGGTTGATACCAGGAAGCGCAAAAGAGACCCGGAATGGAATGGAAGATTTGACGCATATAAATGTCTCCCAACACAATTTGGTAGATACCATTGGCCTTGTATGCTTATACATGATTGGTTGCCACATTACTATCATAACGCTTAGGCCCTAGTTAAGAGGTGGTTGAGGTCAATCGTTTGCTAATTGAGTTAAAGTCAGTCTGTTTAGTTGTGCAGTTTAGAGGGTGGTGGGTTGGTCAGTTCTCCATGTTCAACAGATGTTATTTGCTGACAGCAAGACCCAAGATAAACAGCACACAAAGACCACAACAAGATAAAAGAACTAACTCAACCTGTTGTTTAACTGCCATTTAGACCACCTCTCAGCAGTTGCTGTATTTGCACTTTGTTTTTGGTGCACTTTTGTTGGTTAAACATCTCAGCTAGCAGTTTACATAGTCTTGTACCATAGGAGAACTGGTTCTAAAGTTCTTGAGAGTTTGTTTATTCTCCAAAGGTCCATAAAACTCAAGTCAAGAACTGCAAGAAAGTGTGATGCAGTATGCCTAGATATAGAAATCCATCCTTGGGATGATCTGTGGGATTCTTTAGTTTGCGTCTTACTCAAGTATATGATGAATAAACACTCCTTCACTGTTTTAATAGGCCACTCAAGTTAGTACTCCTTTCATTTGCCTGTACATCACTGAAGCGAAACACTTTTTAAAAGCATTGGAAGCCTTCTGCAGAGAACGGAAGTGTTCACCGATGAGGATGTGGACCGGCTGAATGGATAATTCCCCGGATGGGTGTTACAGACATTGTGGGATGTCCTGTCTTAGATGTGGAACTAAACACACAGTTGAAACTCGGTTCTGTCATGTTGCAACACAGGCAAATTATGTCATGCATGCTGAGAACTGACTCTGAAGACAATGGAGGAAAAGTCAGATGATGACTGAAAACTAGAATACTTCAGTTGCATGTTTAGTCAGTGACATGGTAGCGCATGTGTGTGACTCAACATTAGAAATTCCTGATGTGGGTTTATTGAGCTTAATTTAATTTTCTTAGTCTAAATTAGATGCCATTCACCTTGAGACCTGCGCATGCATGTGTCCTGACTAGAAATCTAATTAAAGAACCAGTTTTTAAGCTGAACTAGGTCTAATTTTTAAAGCGTAATAAAAAAAAAAAAAGATGAACCCAGAAAAACTGTATTTATAGTAGGGCTGGGCGATATAAATCGACCGATATATTATGTGGATCTCGTCAGTAAAGACGGTTCTTTGATTAGCGCTAAATCTCCATCAGCTGTTTTTAAATGCAGCGCCAGTTTATACTCAGAGCCGTAGATCACTGAGAAGCTGCGCCATTGAATCACCCGCGAAACTCAACGCGTAGCTTCTCAGTGATCTACGGGTCTGTGTATTTATAGTGCGTGTTTTTTTTAGGTTAGGTTTTGTTTACATAATATGTGTGTGTTTACTGCGTATATTTGTTACATATATATAGATACACTCACTGCATATATTTAGAAAATATTTACATTTTTAAAGTTAATACATTTTTAAACGTTAGCGCCACAACTTTTTTATTGTATTCAAACATTAATCCATAGAGTTTTTATTTTGGCTGAAAACCGCAGGGAACGTTTTTTTTTTTTTTTTTACGCTTCTCTTTTGTTGACAACAGATTTAAAACTATTCTTATCACTAAAATCAGGAAGCTGTTTTGCGCAGTTATAACTGACACAAACTCAGTCACTGGCACAAATGGAGTTTGTGTGGAGCAAAATTTCTGCAACAATTCCTAAGAATAAAACGTTACCCGTCAACTGTAACCGTTTCATATACTCAACACTAGTTTTACTTGTATTTGGGGCTTGGTGAGTGTTAATTTTACACCTTGCTTGCCTTTGATGCTGAGACAGTATGGCAATGCCCTTAATTACTGAAAAGTATTAAATAAATCACTATCAGAACAATTAGAGTCCATGTGATTTCCATTAGCAGTCACACTGATCCGTCTGGTTTGTGGAATCAGGTAGCAGCCTGTATTGATGCGCATGTCTGTTGATGCTATCTGGCCTTTGTTTGCAGGTGACTGTCTGTAACGACTGCAGCTGCACGTCACTCATCGGCTAGACGTTGCCTCCCTCCTCATCCTCCGTCTCCTTATTATTTATATTCTATCCACCCGACCAGGAGGAGGGACGAACCCCAAAATCTCTGAAGGCCGCAGTTGTCTTGGTTACATGCGCTCACTAATCCAGTAGAGGTGGATGCTCCAAATTTGGGTTGCAAAAATAGCACTTGTGCAGAAGTACTTTCTCCAGCCTTCCTGGCATTTTTGGACTTCATCATAATTAAGATGGGTTTTTGTCAGAATACAGTGGAACTAGAGGCAGTCAAATTTCTTTCTTTCTTTTTCACTTCTCAAGAAAGACAGGAAGCGTTTTAACAGCAGTGCAACAAAATGAGCCGTGAATGATGTGTGTCAATGCTTCATGCATTTCTACAGCTCTCAGTCACTGAAAAATTCGAATTGAATTTCATAATATGCAGATTAATCATTTAAATAAATTGCATATCAGTATTAGCTTAGAAAAGCCCCCAAATGAAAAACATTTATGATTACATTATGGCAAATTACCGAATTGACCAAATTACTGAAGTTGCTCCACACAAAATGCATTGAGTTTTGTTTGCAATATTTTCATAGTTGGGAAATCCTAATTATAAATGGATTTTAAACTGACTTAAATGGACACTTCCAGCAGCTCATATTTCTTTCTCTTTATTTTTTTACTTCCCCATGAAGATAGGAACCTATGTTGTGTGTTTTATTACCTTATCATTAAAAATAAAATTGAAGAAATTTAGTTAGAAGTCATTCACAGTGCAAAAGAAATAAAAAATATATATTAATTGAATATTCATGTAAAATATTAATATTTAATTGCATTCATTATTTTGCAAATTTTAAGTCACTAATCACACTAAATTAACAACCCTATATTTTATTTTAATTTTTTTTAGCCCCAGAGAAATATGGAAATTGTAGGCTGGTTTACACAAGCCTGTCACCTCGAAAAACATAAAATAAGTATTTTCAGGCAAAAAAAATGCAGAAAATATTGTAAATTACAAATTATTATGTTTAATAAATTCTTAAATGGCACACCCATTTCTAAAAGTCTAGGCTTGAAGAAAATCCAGAGTTTTTCTGCTAGTAGTTATGACATTGTGGTGGCGCACAGTGAGTGTCTCATAATATACCATAATTCTGACATGACTTGAAGGAAGCGTAAATGCACTTGATGGATTAACTAGCGGGTTTTGGAGAGTTTAGGACGAGTCATCCGTGGCTCATTAAATTCCTAAGGGCGTTTATCTTGGATGAGAGATTCTCCCGTAGTCCTGCATCCGTCAGCTGGTCTCAAATAGCGTTGTTTGCGGAGAATCTCACGTGGCGGGCCCTTGTCGTACGTTTCCCTCCCCCTTCGGTCTCCACGTCTGTCGTGGCTCGGCGCAGGGGATTTGATACATGCCGCCATTAGCGGCCGTTCTCCCATTGAAAGCGATGCTAATGTGACTGTTGGCCTGATTGCGAGGGAGAAAGTGAGGATCTGGACGCGCCTTGTGTCACTAGTAACAATGGGTCTTTGTGTAGGTCACTCCGTGCTGAATGCATGGGTTTTTTTAATTGAGATGGACAAGACTAGATTACACACACCAGTGCAAAAACAAGAACTACCCAGCTGGCAGAAAACAGAGTTTATGATCTGTGCAACAGGGCAAGACTAGAGTACAAGACAATATTGGTGTTGGTGTTTGAGACTGGAGTTGTGCTAAATGGTAAATTAAATCATGTGATGATCAACCAATAATTTAACACTGAACACTGATTTTCCTCTGAAGTATAAACTGGTAAATATGACTAAATCAGTTCATTTCAAACCAAAGTGCTGCTGACTCATAAAGATGTATTAATCTGAATCAAACTTTACTAGTCAATGCTGAATGCTTGCAAGACAAGCAATAGAAAGATGTGTTTATGTTTGTTGTTGTTTTGCATTTTGTTTCTGTATTTATTTAAAAAAAATCTTCATTTCAAACCCTGCTGCATTTATTGGCAAAACATAAATTGTAATATATTTAGAGACGCATATGACTATGGGTGTGCAATATTTATGTTCAATAATAATATCGTAATTGTTTTACCAATATGCAAGCTGACATTATTGAGTATGTCATTCACTTTGTAAAACACAAACAAAACCATGTCTTGAGAGTCCAACAAATCAACAAATCAGTAATTTTAAGCAAATCATTTGAATGAATGATTCAATGAATCGCTCATTTAAGCAAAAACTTGCTGCCACCTGTTTTAGTGTCATGTATCCTCAACAAGCCTAAATCAGCGAAGGAGCAAGCACAAAATCACACTCAGCAAATATATGTTTGATCAGCCATTATCATTACCAAAAAAATTCTAATATTGCAGTACGTCTAGAAATGAGTAAACTCAACTTCTGTTAACCACGGTTAAAAAAACCCTCTTTTTAAGATACTAAGCTGTATCACTGAGGTGATTTTAAGGTCATCTGATCTAACGGAGTGCGTAAATGAAATGGTAAGTGTATAATTTGAGATTTTAGAGCACAGTTCTCACTTCTCTGTCAAAACAGAATTATTTCTGTGAAATGGTTCACAGATACAGTCACTTCCTCTTTAGTTGCACTGAAGCTTGTCTTGACAGTCAGATTCCTGTTTCCAAAACAATAAAGACGGCTGGTAGCACACAAATGCAGGAAGTAACATGAATCATGTACATTTTGAAAAACACCACACTTGAGTTAAAAGTCTTGAGCCCAGTTATTGGATGACTTTAATTTACTTAGTGAGAATTCTTTGTTGACTCTGATTTACATGTATTTATTTAGCAGACGCTGTAATCTTAAGCGACTAACAATTGAGGAATACAACAAGCAATTCATCATAAAACGAAAAAAAAACTGAGTTGATTAAACTGAAACTCTTTGCTCAGTTGGGCTCAGTGGGTTTGCCATATGAGATCATATAATATTTCCTCTTGATTCATCTCTGTACCTAACACACTGAGATTGAGAAACTTCTGTTAGAAGAAATGGCTCCTTTCTTGAGAGTGTCTTTGAACATTCAGGCTTCTTTCAGTTGTTGTAGTACTCTGAATCTGTGCTTTCATTAGGGTTTGTTTCAGTGGTGCAAACTGATTCATTTAGCATTTTATGCATTCGGCAGACACTTTTATTAGAAGCGGTTTACATTGCATTCAGTGTTTTGTTTTAATGATGTCATACATATTCTCTGTTGACATCAGGTGCATTTGCATGTTTAACAAAATACTGATAAGAATAATCAAAAATAAAAAATTGTAACTAGGGGTGGGCGATATGGCAAAAATATCATATTTCTTTGTCATTGATTTGACTATTTTGCAAGTTGTTTGAGGAGTACAGAGAAACTAATTCGCCTTTATAATAAAACAAAGCCTTTCATAGTAACAAAGTATAAAATAAGGAAGATATTTAGGCCAAAATGAGCAAAGATATAAATAGTTGTCTTCGTTATTCCAATAGACACACATTACAAATAAACATAATATGTATAAAACAAACAGTGCTTTTATTTTTCTGGTAGAGTAGGTGTATTCAGCAGTATTGAAAGGTGAAACACTATATACTTCTACACTACATCCATCATTTACTCTCTCTC
>JAUMHG010000055.1:20928668-20939471 GCA_032359395.1 Enteromius anoplus
AAGCAGCTGTGTTTAACGCTGTGTGTTTGTGACAGTATTACCACAATCACATGTGATAAATATCTTAGTTCAGTAATTAGGCGTTATTTGACAGGCTCTTCAGGTGTACTCGCTGAAAAAGCACATCCAGACAGCACACATATGAAATGTTTAATCAGCAAGAGAATAATGTACTTTTGTGATTGAGAATAAATGCAGTGTTCCAGTGAGTTAACACTGATGTAAATGTATGTCACGTTGTATGAAAATTATAAAATACTACGATATTCCTTAAAAAGCAGATTGTGGAGAAATTTTTTATCTTCCACGATCAAATATCGACATATCGCCCACCCCTATTTGTCACCAACTCTCAGTTCAAGTTCATTTGTTTTGGCGTGACCCATTAAACACTGAAAAATCAAAACAAAGTAATAATAGTATTAGTTCACATTTAGTTACTTTTATGTTTTAAATCAAATAACGTTTGATGATACCATTATTATGTAAAATTAGTATAAAATAAAAGTACAATTTATTTATTTATTCATTTTTTTTGGGGTTTTCTTTCATTGTCATCATTTTCAAACCTAATGTCATCAAGCTTTTATTCTGCAGTTTAAATAGCCTTACTGAAAAATAAAGCGTCACAGTTTTGTGTTTTTATTTAAAACTGACAGCTCAGAGCTTAGATCAATGCTTGTAGTTTTAGTCTAAATTAAATAGTGATGGTGCATTGGTACATCTCTTTATTTTGCTTGTGTATGCGCACCACTGATTATATTATATGTTTGAACAAATAAATAAAATATATTAATTGAAGGATTTGTTTCTATAGTCAGAAAATAAACTATTATTATATTGCATTGCATTTGGACACTTTTCCCAGTAGATTTTGATGATAAAATGCAATGCGCTGAATCTCGTTGGAATGAACTATTGTCCCAAAGTCAATGGGGCTTTGGTCAAATATGCCTAAAATAAAGTTTGTTTTATTTAATGGCTTAAAGTACATCAGTAGTAGTACCCCACACATGACTTTTTTAGGCATCTTTAAAAAGTTATCCTATTGGAATAAGATGCTAGTACGCTCATAATGTCATTAAATTCCATGAGAAATCATAGTAACGGATAAAAAGAAAGCTAAAAGAACAGGTCGTCGGCTTATTCTGCACAATTGGTGGTGGATAAAAAAAGAGCAGTCATTCATTTCCTTGTTTTTATCCCTAGATCGCTTAGACAGCCGGTTTGTCCAACACTTCTCACTCAAGTTGTGAAATCGTGGTAATCGTCGCCCTGATATCAGTGCCGATGCGTTGACGGTGTGGTGCTATATTAAGACTGTAACATCGTGGGGGAAGGGACCTTTTCTTTTCATGTCCAAGTTAGAGATTTTACATAAGTAGGGACAATTCATCACCTGACCTCGGATGACAGCTTTCACACAGTTGTTTCACGGCCAAGGTAAATGAGTGTCGAACTATTTTCCGCGCTGTATTTTTAGTCTCGCCTCAGCAGTGCTTTTCTCTCTCTGAACTTATTAGCCTACTTCTGTGAAACACTTTTGCTTCCCAGAGGTTCGGTGTGGAAACGCTTGTCATAATACCTGGAGTATTAGACCGTGTTCTTAATGAAACCACTTTGTGACCTGTTAGAAGAAATGGCTCATTTCCTGTCTGACTTTGAACGGTGAGGTCTTTTTCATCTGAGTCATAGGCTTTCGGAGGGTACAGCTTTTACATTTTATGCATTCAGCATAGTTTTATTCAACGTGAATCCTCTTGCATTCAATACATTTCCTGGAAATTCTCTGGTGAACTTTTGCATCATACAAGATGAGATGAGTTTGTTTCTTCATCAGATTTGGAGAAGTGTAGTATTCCATCAGTGTCCACACAGCTGATAAAAACATCACAATAATCCACACCACATCAGTTAATATCCTGTGAAGCCAAATCATGTGTATTTGTAAGAAACGGATACATAAAGCAATTAAACTTGGAAAATTATTTATTTTTTATTTTTTATTTTTTAATGGAGGAAGCGTTATTCTAAATTATGGGCTCAATTATGGACCTAATGATCGATTTGTTTCTTACAAAGCTTTTGTCTTCAAAAATTATTTACTGTCTTTTCTCTTCAGTTGAACTCTCCATACATTTTCATGTTTGTTGCCAGCTAGCTCAGTACGATTCACGTCACATCTTCTTTGTGACCTTCGGTGTATTGAAAGTGGCGTAGTGTTTACACAGTGCCTGAAGACACACCTGTGTGTATTTGACATAGAGGTGCGACGGCTTTTCTTCTTCAGGTCAACTGACAGTCGTGAATGAGCTGAGAGGTTTGGGCGTGATCAAGACACGGTTTAACACGTTGAAACGCCTGGGCTGATAAAGGGTGCGGTGACATCCTCCAGGGCACAACCGCACTGTTAAAACACTGCTGTCTGTGTGTCCGTGTGTCTCCTTTGCTTCTCCTGTTTGCAGATGTTGATATTTGCTCTTTCTTTTCCCTTGCAGTTTATTTTAGAGCTCAGAACCGAGACACAGCATTTATCTGGTAATGCTAGCCTCAGCATTTCAAGGACATATTGATCTTTGTCCATTAGACTCTCCGTCGTACTCTGCGAAACCTCACCCCATCTGATGCCGAGGGATAAAACGGCCCTCTTATGACAGCTTTTTTTTAGGTCATCGGCTTCCCTTTCGTGTAGGTGACCGACGTTTGTTTGATCCTGGGAAAAGCCCTCTGGATTTATGCATCTTGACTGAAGCCTTTCAGGAGTGCGGCAGAAACACACGGTTATCTCCCCCGGCTTACCTTTTTGATAACTAAATTGCAAGTTATCAATTATTAACAATTACATACTGCAGTTTACCCGGGACATATGAGCTATTATGAGGGTAGAGAGGACCTTAAAGGCTGGACATTCATGAATTATGAAGCAGGCTATCAGTTTTCCTCATGTGTAAAATCTGTTCCAATGCTCTGGGATTGTAGGGAAAACTGGACTCGTTTGCTTTTAAATATTGCAAGAGATGCCTTTAATCATTGAGTTGGAAGGAAATATCTGTTAAGGAGTAGGAAGCATTTTCATGAGATTCGGTGAGAATATATATATGTATGAAAATATTAAGAAAACTATGAATATAGGAAACGACACAAAGAAGCACTTTTTTTAACTTACGCATATCAGAATAGTTTCTGATAAACACCTCTGATAAATAAGCTGCTCTGAGAGTCAATTCAGCAGCATTTATCAGAATCGCTCACAAACTCAAATGTCTAATCCGCCAAAATAAAAGTTCAGTTCATCTTGAAAAATTAATGATGAATGTATTACTATTGTACAGTATAATGTATAATGATATCAATAAATTAAATATAAAATTATTAATAATAATAATTTTATAGTACTAAAATCATAAAATGCAATAATTTAGTAAAGCGTTGGTTATTTTATTTATAAAAAAATATAATTGTTTTTTCTAATGATATCATAAATTGTTCCCCCATGTATTAGTTTTAACAGTAAACTTCTGATTGTTTGCCAAAATAAAATGTGATAATGTTACAAACTTTGTGGTAATGAAATCAAGGAATTAAATATTAACAATTTAACAATTTTAAAACATATATATATATTAAAAATTTAATAATTAAAACAGACAACACAAAAATTATAAATCATTTTTTACGGTCCTGTTATTGAAGAAAAAAAAAACATTAAATTTTTTTTATGAATTCCGTTGATTAGACGTGCTTTTTGATTATTTAAGTTTAATTCAACCACTAAAATGAAATCTAAATAAAGGGAAAAAAAGTGGAAAGGGGAAAAAAACACAGAATTTGGGGAAAAAAAGCTGCCGAAGAATTGTCAATGCAGAAAACAAGCCTGCCGCTTTAAGGATGAAAGAGATGGAGAGGAAAGCGTCTCTGGCACCTGGCTGCTGCTTTCATGAATGAAAGGTTTGGCACTGAATGGGAATTTTAACTTGCAGATGAGCTGGTGGCATCTCTGTGCTCAGACCCCGGTGTCGTCTTCCCCTGCTTCAACCATCCCTCATTAGCGCTCACTCTCCCGCCCTCACAAGTGTGCCATTACCGGCCGCCGCTTTGATGCCGTTTGATAAGAGCAACGATAATTATGATAATCACAACGGCTATGATAATCGACTATGAGCTAATCACATAAAAACCACTTCCCCTTGTTGCTTGACAGCGGTGCTCAAATGTAGTGGTCGTCTCAAATTGTAGAGGAAGTGTGCTGCGCTTTTATGGACCGCCGGCTTCCTCACTATTTGCCAGCAGCACCTGGGAATTATTAGGGTTACGCTGCTCGGTTTAGGTCTGAGTTTGTGTTGCTAATAGGGGTTAATGAACTACCCAGAGGCTATAGAGCAGAGTCGGGTTGGAGTTAATGGGTTAACAGGAGCAGCTTTGTGTTTGTGGTAATGACACTGGCCAGTTAAGGGTACTTACTAGACAAATACAACACTGTAAAGGCAACGAGTCACAGCAGCATGTGTAGTAAACCACACAGTTGTGCATGATTGTCTGCAAAAGGTGAACGTGCCACAGTCCTGACTCTAATCTGCACAGTGTATTACTCCTATTGTTGTTGTTGTTCTTCATTTTTGTTTTTAATTATTGCAAATATTTTCATTTTAGTAATTAAGTTACTGTATTTTATATTTTTGTTAAAGTTTTTAAAATATATTTTGTTTTTACTATTTTCTTTAGTATTTAAATTAAAAAATATATATATATTTGGTTATTTAGATTTTTTTTCTTTTTGTATTTAAGTTTTATTAAATTATGTATACACACAAGTATTTCATTTTTTTATTTTGTGTGTTTTTTTGTTGTAGTTTATTTTATTATTTTAATGTTGTTTGTGTTTTTAAAATATTTATTTGTTTTAGTGCTCTAATTTTATTTAATATTAATAGATTAATTTTAGTTTTCATCTTATATTTGATCTTTGTTTTATATTGTTGTTTTCTATAATTTTGTTGTTTTATTTTGAGATATTTTCACTTTAAATGCTTTAATTGTTGGTGTGTCTTCTTATTTTTGTTATTACTGTATAATATTTTGTTTTTATTTTATTTTATCTTAAAAATGAATAATTGGGATATGCCCCCTGTATTTTTATTATTATTATTCTTTTGATTTTTTTAAATAAATGTGTTGTGAGCATGTGCATTCGCCCTGGCTCTGTCGTTCTGTTTTTAAAGGAGGATTTCTATGTTTGTGTTTTGGGCTTTGGGGAGGAAGCTTTGCTTTAACGCATTCGGGCAGTTCTGTTGCTGCCTGACATGTCTGATAACTCCACTTTCTAGAGAGTTATGATGTATCATGCACTGCTTATGACTTATTTATTAATTTTACTGTTTCCATGGTGCTCCTCTCAACCTTTCATTTGCTCACTCATTCTCTGTTAGCTCTTTTCCATGTTTTTCTTTTTGGGGACATTGATCCAGAGTTGAAATGCTGCCCTTTAGACCATAGGAAAGCTGTTTGTTTCTAGGGATGCTGGTCTTTCCCATCCCCGATGTTCCTCTGGCAGTTCTTGCTCTGGTCTAAATTAGTGGTAAAACAAGGAAATACTTTTTTTATTGTTATTATTAGAGGGTTGAGTGCATAGCGCTGCTGTAATAATCTGTGGACTCTCTAGATCAACAATTTTGTCCTTTTGGTTAGCTATAATTGGCTCTTTTAAAAAAGGGGCCTGGCTGCATGTACCTGAAGGCCTATGAAACCTAAACGAAAACTCAAAACTTTCCAAAACGTGGTGAAAGCCTGTGTCACATGGCTCTTAACAATTATCCAAAGTATCATGTACTCTTGATACTCTTTAGATTAATAATTATCAAAAACATATAGAGTTTTGTACTTTGGTTAGCTCTAACAGGGTCATTAAAAAAGGGCGTAGCGACATATACTCAAAAGCCTATAAAAGCTAAACAAAAACAAAACTTAATGAAACTTGGTTAAACTTAGCAAGCATGCAAAGTTTCATAGAGCTCAGACTACAGGTATCACTATAACCGTTAAATAAGGCCTCAAAAAAACATTATTTCCAGAGTAAATGACCTTAAATCCCTCATTCATTCACTTCATATACTATATGTTCATATAAAAACATAGATCTCCTCGTTCTGAACAACTTTGTCTCTGGGATTAATGATGTCAATCAAACCGCTTTGACAAATTAACACTATAAAGTCAAATGCAGTGTTGTGTAAGAAGTTGCAATTAACAACCACTAGATGGCAGCTTTTCATGTTTGCTCATGGAGACATTACAAAATCTCTATAATGACATTTAAAATCATTTATTTAAAATTGACCATTTACCATTTCATTACAGTGAAACATGAAAATAACATATACTCTTTAAAAGAGAAGGCTTGCAATAAATGTCACCTGTTTCTCTGTGTTTGTATTCATATAATAGTTTATCCATTTCATTTCTGTTTGTCTGTGTCTGTGTCTATGAGCTTATTGTCCATTTTCGATGTGCTTTCGATGTGTCTGGCATAAACCCAGTTGTCCTTAAAAATGCTGGAACCCCGGTAATTGCTGCTTGCAGCTATATTTATTATTATGATTTGTTTCTTTTCTTTTCAAATATTTTCAAATTTGAATACAGAAAATGCAGGGTTCACTAATTGCATGACAGTTACATGAAATGCACTGTAACTGGCTTTTATTTGCAAAAGCACCTGAAAGGAATCTAACATTTGTGCATATCTCTCTCAACACTTCTGAGGATGTTGTTTAATGCATGACCCAAACCAGTCTGCTCCTGTCTGACCTAGTTGAGCATTAAAAACACTAGTCAAGCCTTGTTCGTTTCAGACAGAGATCTGCAGACAGTCTGGAGTGGAGCGAGAGTGATGCCAGTTGATGGCTTAACTGCATGGACTTCCCCTGCTCTTATTCAATCCTCTGTCTAATCCTCCCTCCTAATTGAACTGACAGCGCGGTTGTCATGGTGACATTAGGGCACGGATTTGAGCGTGGTGCGACTGATGTCAGGGATTTGCCCGTTTGCTCAACGCCATTGACCTGCTTTCTGCCGTAATGCCACGGCTGGGCTTCATCTGTCCCTTTTACATAAATGTGTTTGTGCCGTTTGGCTTAACGGTGTGCCAACTGTTGGTGCTCGATTACGGGTGATGTCTGAAACAATAGTATGAAACATAAATCCTTATGATGCTACTACAGTGAGAGCATCCACACAAATGTGGTCTAAACCAGATGTGTGCGTGTGCATAAAGTAAATTAAAACAATGCTTAATAACAATAAAATAACCAAAAAATAAATTAAAATAAAAAATGTATATGATTTTAATTTGGTTTAAGCATAGTTATGGATGATTCTCTGAAACATGTGTTCTTATGATGCTATTACAGCGGGAGCATCCACAATTTTAATTTTTAAATATTTTTGGTTTTAGCTGTTTAATTTGTTTTGTTTGAATTATTATTATTATTATTATTTATTTTAATTTTTTCATTTTTTTATTTGGATTTTTTTTTTCATTTGTTGGCAGTTATGCTGATGAATCATAGTATAATGTGTTTTTATTTTTAAATACATTTATAAATGTGTAGTTTTTAAGAGTTTGTATGTGTATTAGATTTCATGTTATTTATATATATATATATATATATATATTTTTATATATATATAGTTTTATATTTTATTCATTTCTTTTTTACATGTTTATTGTTTTAGTTTATAGTTAGTAGTTGTATAATAAAACAATACCATGAAGCATAAATGCATATGATGCAATTAAAGGATTTTTATTTTTTTGTATTTTTTACTTAAATATATTTAGTTTTCCATTCATATCTTTTTATTTTTTTTTGTTTGATTTTAAGTATATTTTGTATTTATTTCTTTTTTTATTGTTATTATTACATTTTAAAATCTTTTTTTTTTTTTTTTCATTTTACTTTTTAGTTGTTGTTGTTGTTTGTGCACAGTTAAAGATTATTCTCTTATACAATACTATAAAATTTGAATCCATATAATTCCATTACAGGATTTAATTACATTTTATTAGATTTTTTGTGGTGTATTAATTTTTATATTTAGTGTTTTTAATTTAATTTTATATGTATTTATTTTTATTTATTTTATTTTATTTTTTGGCACACATTTATGGGTCACACTCTGAAACAATATCATGAAACATGAATCCATATAATGCCAATACAGCGAGAGCATCTACACAAATGCGATCCAAATCAAATGGATAGCAACTTCAACACGCTTTCAATAAAATTCCCACTGAACTGCTTCATACAAATGCAAATAACCAGCAACGATGCTCTCCTGCTCTGCCCTTTTTAGGCAGTAGGTTACCAAACAACACTGTCACCTCTCGTTCCATGGTAACGGATGAGCGGAGAGACGCTCTGCCTTCTGGAAGGGCTTTTCCTTCTCCTTTGGCTCTAAGCAGCCCTCAGCCGATGGCCATCGATGGCTAACGAGCGGCTGCGTGACGAGGTGGGCGGTGATGAGAATTAGGCCGGGTCATCTCAGACGCTCTCGAGAAACCTCAACAACCCTCAGACACAAGAGCTGCTCCCTCGTTGAACGACTGTGAGGAATACCAGCAGACGAGAGCCAGAAACACTGCTTTGAAAGAGAGATTGCTGGATGGGAGATTAGAGGAGCATATGTAGGGAAAACTTTGACTCAAAATTTGTGCTCTTGAGAAATGGTTGTAAAAAGAGAAAAAGCTTGAATTAACCAATGAATTAAAAAGTTGTTCTAAGACAAGAATGCATTTTGGTTTTTTACGATAATGATGAAAGGTTCTGGTCCGCTTGACTACTATATATTGCAATATTTTTTGTGGATTGCACTCAAAATGAATGTCAACAGTTAAATCCCTGTGCCATTCAAATGATCTGTCAACGTGTGGCTTTTATGAGCTCATGTCTTTATGTTCTCAAAGTTACGTTGCACTTTCTGTCGACTCTAAATGATTACTTTTTTGTGCATCATTTTAAAGTGCCCCTACTTTGGGTTATGAAAGGTTCATATTTTGGTTTTGGGAGTCCCCAACAATAGGTTGACATGCAAGCAAGGTCAAAAAACCCTTATCAAATGCATTTATTTTTACCTTACTTGCTCAATGACTCTAAAACGATTCATTCCACGATTCATTTTATCCTGTATGCTCCATCTGCCGTTAGTGGTTCAGCCGTAATATTCTGAAGCTATAAGAACACGATTCTAAACACTGTAAAGTCACTGTTGTGCCATTTTGTAGATCATTCGTATGCAGTTCTGTGTTGTGTTACAGTTATTTTTTCTGTTTCTCTCTTCAGCAGACGTCTTTGAATTAATGGGTCCCATCATCGGTATGTCGCCGGATAAGAAAGCCGAATCGCCGGGCGTGGAGGGAGAGCGGGCAGGCTTGCGCGGGGTTTGTGGGACGCTGCCCGAGGCCGAGTGCGCCTCCAGTCCTTTAGCCACAAGCCTGGACCGCAGCTCCAGCTCTGGAGACGAGGAGCTCACCAACCTCAACTGGCTCCACGAGAACCTGCTCCAGAACTTCACGCTGGGCGGCCCCGAGGCTCAGTCCAGCCCTGGGCCGCTCTTTGACATTGAGGGCAACCCTGGCGCCTCTGTCATGTCCTCGACCGCGGCCCACTCCGGAGACTCCGTCAAGTCCAAGCCGCCATTCTCCTTCTCCCTGCTCATATACATGGCCATCGAGCAGTCGCCCAGCAAGTCTCTGCCCGTGAAGGATATCTACGGCTGGATCCTGGAGCACTTCCCGTACTTCTCCAGCGCCCCAACAGGCTGGAAGAACTCGGTGCGTCACAACCTGTCCCTCAACAAGTGCTTCCGCAAGGTGGAGAGGAGCCTTGGGAAGGTGAGCAACGCAATGTTGATGTATTTAGGGCCCGATTTTTTTCGAAATTCATTTTTTCCCCTAAATTTTCATTTTTTCATTGTTAGTTTAGGACTTCTTTTAGATGGATACATTTAATTAATTTCAGCTAGATTTTTTAGGCTTTTTTAACTTTTCTAATTTAAGCTGAAGAAGTGAAATTAGTCAAATTGAAATAAAAGATTTAGTCGTTTAAAAAAAACGAATAAAAATCAAAATATTAAAATGTAAAAAAATGCCAAGGCAACATTTCAAATTTTAATTTAGTTTAAGCTGAATTATTAAAATGACTCAAAATAAAATGTAAATAATGAATCAAGAAAACAAATAAACATAAAACAAAAAATTTGACAAAAATCCGTGGCGTGTAGTGAGTGTAAGTGTGACGCTGGGGTTTTGGCGAGTATTTCTCTGTCCGCTGAGATAAAGAGGTGGGGATCCAGTCAAGGTCACGGCTTCACCCTGAGAGAAAACACACTCCCACAGCAGCTTATCTCAGCCCAGCAATCCCCACACACACACTGCTGGAGGTGAGCAAAGCAGTGAGCAAAGACCAAGGAAGCAGCACAACAATTTTACTTCCTGAAAAGACAGCAGGGTCTTTATAGAGTCAGATGCAGAGCAGTCAGAGTTTCAGTGGCATGAAGAACTATTTGGTACTATAAGTGTCAAAATTTTAAAGCTGTGTCTGTGTCTATGTATATCAAATACATCTTTTCTCTTCACTCTCAGTTTCGACAGACTGCTTTTTCAGTGATTTTTGGTAGAAGTGTTTCTTTTTAATGCCAAGGACCCCAAAATATAATGCTTCAGTTGTGAAAAACCCATTTACTAAAATATAAAGGTAGTAATATATGTCAAAACACAATTGTACAAATATAATAAATGTGGGGGGG
>JAUMHG010000055.1:20986702-20997386 GCA_032359395.1 Enteromius anoplus
AACTTAAAAAATGGAGTCAGATTAAAACGAGGTAAAACCTAAAATAAAATTAAAACTAAAAGTCTAAAAACCCAAAAACAGAAATGACAAGTTTTTTCCTCAGTGTGGCTAGAAGCTAAAGACGAATGATCCGCCCAAAAATAACGGACCTTTCAATATATTTTAATATAATTGATATAATAATGATAAATAATTTATATCATAATAATAATAACAGTTTTTAAAATTAGATGTTTTGAAGAAATATATTACCGTTATAAATTACAATTGTACAGTAAAATACATTATTTTTATAATAATAAAAATAATAATAATAATAAAACCGTTACAGTACAATTCAACTTCAAACCATACTATACTATATAATAGTGTTTTTAAAATGAGAGGTTTTAAAGACAGAATTATATTGCTGTTATAAAAGACAATTGTACTGTAAAAAACATTATTGGTAATAAAAACATCAGGAGGTTAGGAACCGTAGCTTTAACTTAATACTAAGTGTCATTTTGATTTCGGTCAATATAAATATAATATAAATATATAAAAAAAGGGGAAAGGATAAAAAAACGAGAAAAACAAAAAAATCACAAAAAATCTAATGTAATTCAAAATGTTAAACAATATTAAATTCAATATTTAAAAAATAATTTAAAATGACAATCTGATTAACTTAAAGTTTAAAGCCACAATGAACGCAAGTTGATAAAGATGCAAAATGAATCAATGCATAATCCTTAAAAAAAAAAATATATATATATATATATATATAAGGAGAATATTATCACATCCTGCTCTGGCAATATTCACAAAACGAAACAATTCTAAGCAACCTTTTCACGTATTAGATCGCTTTTTAAATAAAGCCCATCATCTCCGCCGATTCACGAGTGTGTTACGAAGTCAACAGATAATCTAGTTTTCAGCACACGCACGTCCTCATAAACACTGCTTCAATCCCACAATGCTCCTCAACACAAACAAGGGCAGGATAAGTGCTGCTGGAGACCCGGGGCTTGTAAAGCAGCCGCTGCCGATCGATTTCCCAGGAGAGAGTGTGTCTGATTGATACAAAGGAGCCATACAAACGCTTCCATCCCTGCATTGACAGATTCATTAGAGCCGCTTCCAGCTAATACATCATTCATGCTTCCAGCGCCGTCTCTCACTGACACCAGTGTCCAAACACACGGAGACACAAACATCTGCTGTGAGGCTTTACAAGAACAAAAACACTGATTTAAAGAGATTACACACTCTTAAAAATAAAGTTGACTCACGATGCCATAGAAGAGCACTAAATGGTTTCATTAAGAAACTTTGACATCTGAAGAAGCTTTCTCTTTCACAAAAGCTCTTCAGGTTCTTCAGATGATAAAAATGTTAGAAAGAGATGGTTCTTCAATGAGACCGCTGTGAAGATCCTTTAAAGCACCTTTACTTTTAAGAGTGTATTCAGCAAAAATAAAGAGATTGAAGTTTGTCGTAGTGAGAAAACAATGTCAGTTCCAGATTAAAACTATACTGAAGTTCACATGAACTATATTGTAGTAAACTTAAACCATTAGTAAGACATTAGTTAGTTTAAACATGTTATGGGTTAACCAAGGTATCCGTAGTAAAACTGCAGTTTCACAAAAAACATGTTTAATACACATTTTTACAGTAGTCATGATTTGATGTTTTTTTCCCTGTTCATTTCAAAGAAATAAATAAACCTGCTCCAGATTATAGATCTGAATCCAAATGATTCTAGAACCATTATTTCCGATTGAATGTTGGCTAAACTAATATAAACTAATTCAGCCAACACAGAGATCAAGCTGGACGTGACTTGAGAAACAGAAACATCTTGTCAAGTTCACGCCTCAGGTAAGTCCCACTAAATAAATGTTATTTTTATACTTTTATGGGTTGTATATCTGAAGAAACGTGGGCATGGGACAGTGTATGTAAAGTTAAGGCGTCGGGTGACGTTATAAGTTAGTCAAGTACGGTGCTGAATAAAAATTTATACCTAGCGTTAGACTGAATTTATCTAAACGTACATTTAAAAGGTGTAAATGTTTTATTTAAAACATAGTCATACACCAACGTACAACATGCATAAAAAGCATAGAATTGTAATTGTCTGAGGGAAGTTGAAGTGAAGGGAATGTGTTCTTTCACCTTGTTTCATCCATAAAACACGTCAAGAGCTGAGTTACTATGCATTTTAGTTAATTTATGCGTGTTGAATGTATTTGGGGTGTCCGTGATGTGAAAAGATAAGAAGAGATTGTATGGTCTTTGTAAGCCGTTAAACGTAATTAAAGGAAATATGAAAGGTCTCGTGAACGCCGCTTCGGGAAGAGAAGCTCGTCGTTCCGAACGAAAAAGAGCGACTGATTCGTTTCAAAGCATCTCAGTGAGTCCCCTTGATAGTGAATCACTAGCTAGTCGATATGTAAAACATCACCATTCATCAACAACAGGCAGGACCGTCATGTTTTGATATTATTTTTTATCTTATTTAAGGTAACTTAGCCCTATCATAAGAAATGTACATGTTCTGTTACAAATCCAGTCAGTATCAATGCTCCCGCTGTTGTGTAAATGGATTTGTGTCAAAAGGTTGCAACAAAAAAATAAACAACACTATTACTGATATTGATGCATTGTAAATTATTTAAGAGGAATTTAAAATGTCCTTGTCTTTCTCCATCAGGGTTTCATTGGTGCTTTGTCATCATAGCAAGATTTCAGTCAGTTCTTCCAAGGCACCAAACACTGGCACGTGACCAGACCACTCCATTGCAACTACATCTGTGTACTTTCAAGACTAGGAGTCACATCGGGACGAGACCTCGACAACCAGACAAGTCTTCTGCTCAATCTGACCTGTGTTGCAGCCATGCTGCTTTCATCTGGCCAGAGAAGAACTGCCCTTTGACTTGCTTATTCTGGGGCGCTTGGCTGATCTGAGCTAAACTGGATGATGTCAACACTGAATCATCACTGAAATGACTTGTTAGTGTCCTCCTGCATTATTGCTGTAAAGCTGCGTCGACATAATTAATTAACCCTACCTGAATAAAGATGACTCGATTTGATTTTCAGTACTGTAACACCTGCTTCGTCTTATGTTTTTACTTCTGCCTCATTTTAAAGATGTAATTGTGAAAAATGATATTTGTAAACGTTTGTTTTCTAACATTTTGTTTAGTCTCTTAGTTCATTAAACAATGTTTAAAGTGAAGTTTGCAGATGTATTACAGATGTTTGTCAGCTGAAGCTTTAAAGGGATATTTCACCCACAAATGAAAAGGTGCTGTTCATGTACTGATGCGAGATGTAGGTGACTTTTGTTTTTTATTCCTGTATGTTGAGTTTGTATGAAACATGTTTTAAATAGAGATTGCTGTTAAATAAAGGCTATTGTGTGTTGTTAAGTGTCTAAGGTGATTAATAAACACCAGATATATCTAAATCTGAAAAACTAAACACATCGAGTAAGCGGAAAAATTTTCATTGACATAACTTGCTACAGTCTCTAAATGTTGGACTAACGAAAACATTTTAGTTGAATGGACTAAAACTAGTTCACTAAAGGTTGAGACAACTAAAAAAATAACTCAACGTAAATTTTCTGTGGAACTTGTTACTAAATAATTAGTTGAACTGCTTGAATTTTCTTTACAGCGTATAATAAAAAAAATATCTGAGTAATGATTGTTGAATCTGTACTAGTCTAGTAAAAGAGTGATAGTCCATGTAAAAAAAAAATAGAATAAATAAATAAATAACTGGGAGAGCCAAATATGCACACACAAAAAGTCAGAAAGCAGAATCAAAACTCTTTAAAAGCCAACGAGCAGCGATTAATGAGTTTCAGGAGGACAGAGATCTGACTCACAGACACATGAGGGGATACTTGTCATTAACTAAACTATAACTAACCACAGGGCACTGAAATATTGACTCAACACATCATTAAACACATGGCTTGAACTGCTGCTGTTACCAATCCAGATCAGAAGACAACACGAAACACAGGAGTGATTCTAAAAGAACTCACAAAACCTCCTCCATCAAATAAAGATTCGCAAAACGGGGTTAAAAATAAGGAAAGCAGCTTTTTCCTTCAGCAGCAGGTGCGAAAACAGTTAAAGTTCATTTCTAAACAAACAAGCTACATCAAATGACCCTCTAATGATGAATTAAAATATATAAATAGATATTTAAATAAACAAACAAATGCAAACAGCATAATGCCATAGAAAAGGAAAGCAAGCAACTAATGCTAAAATAGGACACGTACACTCACTGAGTTACAACAGCCGTTCTGATTTCAGAAATAACTCCACGCTACAGATTTAGAAACACTGGAACATATATAAACATCTGAATCCACTCAATAAATTCATGCACCGTTATTAGATGCTTGACTGGTGACTTGAGTTTCGCATAAATCACAATCACATTCAATTCTGAAGTCAAGAATCAAAACTAGCCACCTCAACACAAATCAGCAAAACCATATTCACACAGCCTGACCTCACCTTGTCCAGAAATCCTCCAGCTTGCTTCCAGATGAACCACAATTATTCCACAAAGATGCATGAAAATCCATTCAGAAAAACACAAGAGATTGCATTATTTAAGAGAAGCTGAACTAAAGGCTTCAAACAAACACCTGCTTCCTCCACACAGGTGTAACAAATTAAAAGTCCCCCATCTGTTCCTCTTTTCCCTATGGGAAAATCAAATTAAATAAAATATATTTTCAAATATTTTATCATTTGCCCAAACAGTAAATAAAGTAAATGCACAAATTGAGGATTTTTTTGGGAGCATTTCTTTACAGACAAAACATCAAGTATATTTTTTTTAAAAGGGTGTAAAATAAGGTTTGGAAAATAAATAACAGTTGAACCGAGTGTTGTTTACTCTGAAGATGGTGTATAAAAAAAAAGTGCACACAAACACACACACACAGTCCTCCAGTACAGTAGATCTGTGAAACACTAGATACTATCAATCAAGCCAATTAAAAGAGAGAAACACTGAGCAGATGGCTTCAGTCATGCACTGGGTAAAAGTGTTCAAATAATCTGTACTGTCATTCACCATATGTTTAAATCCTTATTTAACACAATATGTGTCTAGAGAGCTCTGACTGATTGCAAATCTGAAGATGCAACATATGAATTATGAAACAGCACAGCAGAAATACTGCATCATCGTTCTACATCGCCTCAGTTTTCCTCTGTTGAACGGACTTGTTTTTACACACCTGTTCCTTGGCATTGTGTGCAGTTTCTATAAATTCTCACAGAAGCAGTAAATGTCATATATAACGCTTGGCATATGAGTTTGTAGACTGAATATGGGTCATATTTATAGCAATAACTAAATGCTGATGCTTTATTATTGTATAAATAGAGATGATAAAATATCAAACCTAGTATGTACTCTATGCCTATGATCAGGTTCACTGACTGTTTCCTGTTTTTAATGTTATGAAAGTTATGGAAGTGACAATGTTTTTAAATTGCATATGGTGAATACAAATATTCATAAAAATAAAATGATTAAACAAACGCACATGGCATAGATAATAAAATAATATAAAATATGTAATATAATAAATATAATATAGAATAATATTTAATAAATGTTTTATTATGTTTAGATTTTTCTTTGATATATTTTTATATTAATACTAAACATATATTACTAAATATATATTGTGTTTTATATTTACTGTGTGCATCTATTAATACAATTTCTATAAATTTTATTTCAGTTGCAGGTTTAGTCATTATTTAGCACATCAGTTTAAACTAAATAAAAATAATAGATTAATTTTTAAGTCTATTTTATTTCAAGCAGTGAAATATTTAAGTTTTACTGGACCATAGTTGACCAAGCTTTATATAAACATGGTTTAAGCAAGAACAATAATGCTATGTATTTACACTGTACTAAACAAATAATGATTCTTATGCATGAACGTTAATTATAATACAGACAATAATTAAAAAACGCCTGGCTGTTAATCTTTTGATAAAATCTTCAGATTTTAATTTATTTTATAAAAAAATGTTTTTTATTACAAGTTTCCTAAAAATGTTGTGGTAAAATATGCAACTAATTAAATATGCTATATCATGTAAATAAAATAATATCACATTATTATTTTATTTTTTTACGAGAAGATTTTAGATTTTAATGTATGTAAGTGTCAATCAATCAATCAATCAAACCTCCTTAAAGGTAACTGAATCTACATGCAGATGCAAATAAAAAGAAGTTTAATGACAAATCAGGCAAATGATAAACAGTATGAACAAACTGCTCTATAAAACCCTTTAAAATATAAAGAGGAATAAAACGGTCAGGTTTGGTGTATGTAAGTGTTACTTAAGTGGAGATAAAAATCATTTTAAGAAAACCACAAAACTGAAATCTACAGACGTAAATATTTAAAGTGTAAAAAAAAGAATACTCTATGAACAAATCCCTCAGTAAAAACCTTCAAAATCTAGATAAGAGTAAAAGTAAAAGAGGCCACTCCCACAATAGTTGATTGACAGCAGCGTGTCACACAGACTGAACTGGTGTCTTACCTCAGACCCGCCCTGAGTGAGTCGTCATCAGACCGAGACGCAGAGACAAGCAAGACTCCTCAGAGATTTAGGTGTTTTGTTGTTGAATGTATTAATGAACATAGCAGTAGTGATTTACTCCCGACATCTGAGTGACGCGGAGGATTAAGGGCTAAAAAAATCCTCTGAGAGCGCCTTGGAAAAGAGGGGCGGAGTCAGCGGAGCTAGTGAAGATTTAAAGGGGAGGTACACAGAACAGAGTGATTTCAAAAGAGCTGTTTTTACACTGTCTTTAAGAAATTTTAAAACAAACTATATTACAAACTATCCATTAAGACCCTAAAGAATCATATTAGCTAGTGGAAAATTGGCTTTGTATGACCCCTTTAAAGACATGCATTGTAACTAAAACCTAAAGATGCAAAATGATGAAATCAAAATCTGAAAAATCACCAGAGCATGAAAAACCAACGCCTTTGCCTGTAAATAGAAAAGTTATTGCTGACTCTGTCCTTGAATACTCATGGAGTCTGAAGGTGTTTAGAGTCTAGCACCTACACATCAAGACAGCTCAGACCTATTGGATCTACAGCGTGCCAACCAATAAACGTTGAGTGAATGAAGCGGAGATCTTCAGGAGAATATTGTGTCAACTCAAAAGTCCTGGCGGCCCTACTGCTCTTATAAACAAAGAGATAAACTCAGAGAGAGGTGCTCAGGTGCAGAAGAGGGTCATTCTCGCTCAGTTTATCTGCTGCCATCGAGGGCTAATAATACGTGCAATGTGAAAACAATGTGTTTTACTCTATAACATCATTGAAGCTGGTTATTCTGACTCAACATAAACCAGAGAGAAGACTGACAGACAGAGCTTAGTCAAGAACCCAATACACAGACTGATTAATACTTCTGTAATCCTCTGTTTCTACATCTGCGGGCTGTTACGATGATCTCATTGTCTCGCCGTCTATTCTGAGAGAGAGAGAGAGAGAGCGCAGATGATGAAGACAGTCAGTGTGTACAATAAAGAAGTTCAAGTAGCTTCTCCTTCTCAATGAAGCGAGTCCAAAGATGTGAAGAATGACTCAGGCTTCACAGACTTTTAATTCCTTCGTATTAAATTCTCTTTGTATTCTATCATTATATTATTTCTCTTTTATCTGTGTTATTGCTGTATCTCCTCCACACTGCTGCCAGGATCACAATAATCTGGGCTTCAAGAGACAGCGCAAAATTCTTTTTCAGTTCGCGAGGTTTTAATTCTATTTCTTACAATGCACAGAATTCAAACTGTAATGATAGAAAAAGGAGTTTACTGAATGCATCTAAAAAATTCTATAAATGAAATTTTGTATCCTGTACAGTTTGAAACGATTAAATGTTTTTGAAAGAACAAGGTGATATTTATTTGAGCAAAAAGGGTATTTTGTGAATATTTTTTATGAGTAATGATGCTCAAGAAATAAATTACAGTTTAACAGATATTCACATAGAAATCATTGTTTTTAACTGGAAAAATGTTTCACAATTTTTACTGTACTTTTTCACCAAATAAATGCAGGCTTGGTGAACACATTTCAGAACTGAACTTTTACACAGTAATGCAGCAGGATATAAAGGATGCATATGATCGAATCCTGACCTACTAAAAGAACCGTGTTTTTAAACTGATGTTATGTGGAGGTGTGTTTAGATTTTAGTGTCAGCTTCAAAAAGAGTCCTAGAACTAGAAGCTTCTTGTTTGTGTCATCACTTATAGTGCAGTGAAATCTGGGCTAGAGATGAACACAGATTCATTTAGGAGTAAAACACCATGTGGATGTGTGTGTGTGTAAGTATTAAAATCCTGCATGATTTGGTTTGCCCAGCTGGTACTCATGAGTGTGTGTGTATGTGTGAAGAAGATTAAACGGTGTCTGGTGGTATCTGGACTCTTGTAGTGACCGGCGGCAGGCCATTTGGACACACTCACATACCCGAGAACAGTCTGGTGCATCTCTCCGGAAAACCTCAAAATCAGCCCAAAACGCTTGTGACGGCATGAGATGAGTGCCTCCCGTTTGTCAGATACAGCACGTTCAGCCGGGTTAATCCAGCACTGTGAGAGTACACTCATGTTTATGGGGCTTGGGGACAAATTTAGGTCAAAACACATTAATCTTTAGTGAAATCATCTTTAAAAGTGCAGATATTTCTGATCAGAACAGACACGAGTATGAGCTCATTTCACTTCAGATAAGGTTTAATGTTGTTTTTTTACCGCGCTCAACACCCTGAAACACACACATAAAAAAAAAATATATATATATGGGAGCCTGGAGCACAATTAGTTATTTTATGCCAAAAATAGAAAAAATACAAAATGTTAAGCAAAGATCGTGTTCCAGGAAGATATTTACTACTGTAAATATATTCAAAGGTATTTTTTTATTCATATTAAGCATTGCTAAGATGATCTTTTGGACAGCTTTAAAGAAGATTTTCTCAGTATTGAGATTTTTTTTTTTTCGCAAACTTTTGTCAAATCTCTTATATGGAAATGACAATATCAGCAATATGAAGACTAAAGCACATGTGCATACACAAATGAACGGGCTACTGTAGAGCTGCTTCGAATAAAAAATAAAAAATAAAAAAAATTATAATATTATCTGATTTGAAAATGCTGAATTTAATAATAAAAAAATAAATGAATTCCAAAACAAAAAGTATATAGAAGACATGCTTGAATGCACTTTTTAAAATAACAAAAGGTATAGAATCACAAGAAGCTCAGAGTTCAGGCTCAGAGCGTGTAGTTCTTTATTCAGTGGTCAGATATTGTTGACGCTGTGGTTTCGATGGACAGTCAGTGTCTGTGATTTTGCTTTTATTCAGAGTGATAATGTACAGTGTATGTCACACACTCAGATCTCTCTGTCTCTGGATGAAACGCTTCAGTATTCACTTACTCTGTTTGCTCTTCAGCTGAGTCAGTGACAGGAATACAGCTATAATACAGCTCTGCAGACGAGCCACACACACACACACACACACACACACACACACACACTTATGCACACACTCACATCCTTTGCTAAACATGCTGTAAACAATGCAGAAATATATGTTAAGGCTACTTTTAAGATTTTTTAGCTCCTATAATATACAGTACTTTGCAATTGTATTGTTTTTTTAGGTCTAGATAAGGACAGACTGCTGATTCTGAGAGGACAGAAAGATGACCGAACGGAGCGTGTAATATTTGAATCTGTGTGAGTGATGTGATCAGATTATGATATTATCTAAATCTCCCCGAGGCCGCTGACACACGGCAGGCAAATGAAGTCCGGATCAAAATCCATCTCAAACAGAAGTCAGCGACTCGTTCCCTCTTAAGTGAGCGTCAGGACAGACCTGGAGACTGATCGAGACGAGATCAGCCGCCGGCGTTTGTCTGATTTATTCTCTCATTAAAGCAATGTCCTGCGATCAGCTCAAGAGCCCTGCATTACACAGACACACACACACGGGTCTTTATAGAGCAGGAACTACCATCTGACAACCCCACTATCATAAACTCACACTAAGATGCTTTTAGTAACAGGATGATTCCATCTTTGAAGTGAATGATGAGACTTTATTTTTTACGACCATGTTCAGAGATGCAGCTTCTGCTGTTGATTTTTATTTCTATTGAGCGACTCCCAAGATGATGTCAGCCGAATGCCTTGAAAAAAAAAATCCTATTCCTAAAATATCAATATACTGTGGAGATTTTAACTTAATATGTTGTTCTCTCTGATGCTGGTTAATAGTCACATAACATGCAAGTAAACAAAAACACAATAAGTGTTTAAATGTTGAAAACATTTATAATTATTAAATTTTTTTTATTTTTTATTCAATATATCAATATATTACATTGATTTAAATTGATGTCAATGTTGTGGTTCGAGTGGCCCATGCTGGTGGTGGGGTTATGGTATGGGCAGGCATCTGTTACGGACGAAGAACACGGGTGCATTTTATTGATGGCACTTTGAATGCACAGAGATACCGTGATGAGATCCTGAGGCCCATTGTTGTGCCATACATCCATGAACATCACCTCATGT
>JAUMHG010000055.1:20997486-21009150 GCA_032359395.1 Enteromius anoplus
TATATATATACACACTGATATATTGTCTTTTTATATCTTGTGGTGGAAACGTGTTTCCATATTTGCTTTTATGTTGTCACTGTTAAATTGAAAAACAATAATGTGTCACAACTGAGCAATCAGAACATAATACCTTCTCTCATTATCTTAAACTAGAGCTTCACCCTGTAGGCTGGTTCTCTCATTGTTTGAAGGCATTTGACAATAGTCTGCATGAAAGAAAATAACTAATTTTTAATAGGAAATATATTTAATATCTCAACAGCTTGATTAAATTGAGACCTTGCTAAAGTTCTCAGATGTTTCGAGTCTCCTCCAGAGCTCAAATATGAATTGTCTATAAAACTGGTTATGAAGTGATTAAGGAGTTTGGCAAAAGTTCCTGTTTGTTTATAACAAATTAATCTTATTCATAAAAATGAATCAATACAAATATTGTAGGTCTGCGTCTCTCAAGATTGCAGCTGAATCTAAAAGATGGATGACTGCTATGATTCTGAGAATGTTCAATAATTAATTTGAATGAGAATAAAACTTCCTCTGCCAAGCAATATAATTGCTTAGCCTATAGGCTTTCTAAGGTTTTAGTGTGAGATTCTCTTAACAGAATTGGCAACATTACAACAGTTTAGAAAACACTTGACTGCAGTACATGATAAAACCTGTGCACCAAAACATTTGCTAAAACGTGAGGTAAACACTATAAAAACAACACTCTAAACCTCTTATAATCAAACAAAAGCAAAACGAACAGTATTGTCATTATGTTTATAAATGCCTGATGTTAATCAGACTTAATGAGCTTGCAGAAGCGCAGCTGCTTTAATAGATCCACCAGCCATCTAGAATTTATATGGGTTTCTAAACACACTTAAAATGTCAACCCAAAGACATAAAGACAATTTCTGTTCCAATACCTTGTTATTAAATAAATTTAAAAAGTAAAATAAAAATATGTAAATATTTTATTGCATACATTTACATTTAAGTTCCACTAATATAATTTTTGCATTCCCGTATGCTCAGATAGCAAGAAAAACAGTCAGAAGAGTGAGCAATGTTAAATTTACCATCCCTCCCAGTTGCTACATTAGAAACAACTTCACATTAGCGCAATTTTTATTTTTTATTTTTTTTTGCAATTTGATGCAAAGGTAATATAATACAACGAATAGAGTTATAAATGTCCATACATAAAAAAAAAATACAAATATGAAAAACTTTTGAGGATTTACGATGCTAATGACCATTAAACACGCCATCACAGTCTTGTGAAAAGGGTCTATATATACAGTTTTATTTATATTGTGGCGAGGCGGCCGCCTCCCAGACGAATCATCGCCTTCCCCGTCTCATCAGCACCGCCCTTCACCAGGCTCCCGACGTGAGTGGGCGGGAGAGAGGGGAGGCACGCAACTGGACACGGCTGGTGGCATGTGATGAGGCGCACCTGAACTGAGCTAAGCCTCATCACCGCCACCATTATAGGATCAATCGTGCCTCCCCTAGGGAGACCAGTCTCTTCCCCCGTGCATGCACGCTGGTGTCCTTGTGGGTCCAGGAAGGAGGCGGAGAGTAATGACTACGCCCCTTCTCTGGACCCTTATCCCTCAACACTCCCGGACCTTCACATCCCTTGGAGCACAACGAGGACACCAGTTCCCCTTTTACTTTTGGACACCTTTTTCCCCTTTGAACACATTATTTTGTACTTTTATTAATAAAAATGCCTCTCCGAGGTCTGTCGCCACACCCACTGTGTCTGTCGTTGGCTCCTCCCCGTGACAATATATAAAATACATTTATTTTTATAAAATGGTTAGTTCCCATTCAGTCGGTCATTCCGAGTCACGTCAGTGACCGACGAATAGGATTCTTGCTTCGTATTGTCCAATCTACTCCGCGTGTATTAAACACACCAATGAATTTGGCATACGCTGATTAACATCCAGCTGCAGCTGATCGCAGTACGAGTATAAGTAGGCAGCAGATTAAGCGTTCATTAGCTTTTCGCTTCAGAGCCGAGCTTCATATGAAGACCTGCTCCCGAGTCATCTACTCTGTGCTACGGACAAGGCTGGTTTCACGGCGGTTGCAGCGGCGTGGTTCCAGTTGAGTGGTTGCCACAACAAGCCTTTACAACACGCGGTTGTGTGCAAGCGACCCTTCTCCCCTGCACACTTCAGCCTTTCACAAAATTGCAAAGCTAAAGAGACTAGCTCACGGGTGGTTCGTCTTTCTAAAGATGCGTCCTTGTAAGGATGTCATACCACCCGTGCAGTCTTGGGTGCAGTCGTTACCTGCCGCCGGCGGATGGTCAAGATCGCTGTCTCAAGTGTCTGGGCATCGAGCACACTGAGGCGGCCTTCGTGGATGAGTCATGATCCTCGTGTGGGAAGATGGCAGTCGCGGAGTTGTGGACCAGGCTCTGCTACCTGAGAAGGGGCTCCCGCAATCTGGTGCTTGTGCCAGCAGCAGCCAGTCGGCATTCACTTCCGGGAAGGAGAGGGCTGGTCTTACGGTGAAAGTCAGGAACTCTCCTCGGAGAGCGCCTCCTGTCGCCCACGCTCCGTTACCTGTGGAGCTACTATTGGGGCAGTACGGGCCATCAGAAATGGCTTTGTATGTTACCTTTGGTGCTCCCCTCGACGATCGGATGTCGATCGCAGCCTCAGCCTGCTCGTCGCCGAGGGCAGCCCTCTGCTGCCGCCAGATATCTGCCCGGATGCAGGTAACAGTTGCATGCACTCAGACCCCGCTTCGGACCGGCACAGAGACACCCGAGCCGGGTCCCTGCGTACCCCCCTGCCGCCCCACTGCTGGCACCCCAGTGCTCCCGATGGTGCCACTAGTCCGGTTCTTAAATACCTGGAGCAGGCTTAGACTGTCTCGTTGGCTCATTCGGACCATCCGGTTCAGCTATGTGATTCAGTCCACCCGGCGCCCTCCCAAATTAAGTGGCATTCGCTTCACGTCAGTGAACGCTGTGGATGCCCCTGTTTTGCGTGCAGAAATCCCTCCACGCTAAGGGAGCAATAGAGCTGGTCCATCCAGTTGATATGAGGATTTTACAGCCTGTACTTCATAGTGCCCAAGAAAGGGGGTGGGTTACGGCCAATCCTGGATCTGCGAGTCTTGAACCGAGCTCTCCACAAGCTTCCATTCAAGATGTTGACACAAAAACACTTTTTCGAATGCATCCATTCCCTGGATTGGTTTGCAGCAATAGACCTGAAGGACGTGTACTTTCATGTCTTGATCCTTCCGCGACACAGACCATTTCTGAGGTTCGCGTTCGAAGGGCAAGCATATCAGTATCGTGTTCTACCTTTCGGGCTCTCCCTGTCGCCCTGTGTGTTTACCAAAGTAGCGGTGGCTGCCCTGCCCTGAAGTAGCAAGGGGTTCGTATCCTCAACTACCTTGACGACTGGCCGATACTAGCACAGGGTCGGGCTCAGTTGTGCAAACACAGGGATCTGGTTGCCTCTCCAGAGACCTCACATTGCCAGCTGTTTTACACCCTGTCCGAAGGAACCCTGGAGCACACACACAGGAGCACTGGCACACAGCTGGCCCCGGGGCTTGGGCAAATATTAATTTCTCCCAGTGAGCCTTCTAGCACAGTTTCTGTGCAAGGTCAGGGAGGACAAGAAGCAGGTCCTGCTGGTGGCCCCTTATTGGCCCACCAGGACCTGGTGTCCCGAACTCAAGCTTCTTGCGACAGCCCCTCCTTGGCTGATTCCTCTGAGGAAGGATCTCCTGACTCAGAGACGGGGCACCCTGTGGCACCCGCATCCAGACCTCTGTAAACTCCATCTCTGGTCCCTGGACGGGGCGCAGAGGTTCTAGGTAACCTACCCTAAGGGGTAGTTGACACAATTTTCTTCTGGGAGAGCGCCTTCTACAAGAGCTACCTGCGCATTGAAATGGAACCTGTTCATCGAGTGGTGTTTCTCTCAATGAGAGGACCCCCGGAGATGCCTGATCAGAGTTGTGCTTCTGTTTCTGCAGCAAGGGTTGGAGGGAAGGCTGTCTCCCTCCACTCTTAAAGTCTACGTGGCTGCTTTCGCTGCAAACCATGACCACATTGATGGAGGGTCCATTGGTAAGCACGACCTGGTCATCAGGTTTCTCAGGGGGACCAGAAGGATAAATCCTCCACGGCCCCCTACAGTACCTTCTTGGGACCTGTCTCTCGTGCTTCAAGCCCTATGACAGGTCCCATTTGAGCCTTTGCAGACAGTTGAGATTAAGTTTTTATCAATGAAAACATTGCTCCTGCTCGCATTGGCCTCCATTAAGAGGGTCGGGGACCTGCAGGCATTTCCGGTCGACGAGTCGGGCCTAGAGTTCGGGCCTGAGGGTTCCCAGGTAACAATGAGGCCACGGCCCGGCTTTGTGCCCAAGATTCCCACAACTCCATTTAGAGATCAGGTGGTGAACCTCCAAGCACTGCCCTCGGAGGAGGCAGACCCAACCCTGCTGTTGCAGATATCTGTAGAGCTGCTGGTTGGGTGACCCCTAACACGTTCGCTGGGTTTTATAGCTTATATGTGGACCCGGTTGCCTCCCGTGTTCTCACTTCAAATAGGTAGTGACACGGAGTGGTCCGGGTTTGGTCGGCTTGGCAAAACATAAGTCTCCAGAGTGCCCAAACATTGCAGACCCTGTTGAGTTCTCCGTCCCCGCTAGGCCCTTGAGGTGATGAATCCTCTGAGAACGGCTAGAGGGCTGGGACCCCTTGAGTGATGGTATTCACGGTTTAATAAAAAAAAAAACGTGTCCCCCAGCAGTCTGCCGTCTATGAGGGTTCAATCTCCTACTATATTCCATATGCATTCCATAGTGCAGTACTGGTTTCCTGTGGTCCGAGTCCCAGCCTAGAGGCCAAACACTGGGGGCTTGGGAGACTCCTACACGATGCTGGAAGGGGTCGGTCACCGATGTGACTCGGAGTGACCGTCTGAAATGGAACGTCTCAGTTACGTTTTGTAACCCTCGCTCCCTGAAGAAGGGAACGAAGACGTCACGTCCCGTCTCCATGGATCTGTACTGAAACTAGGGGGCCATGCGACCGGCTCGGCTCCTTAGCAAAAAACAAATGAACGCTAAATCCGCTGCTTAATTGTACTCGCGCTGCCGTCAGCTGCAGCTGGATGTTAATCAGCGTATGCCACTTTCATTGCTGTGTTTTAATACACGCTGAGTAGATTGGACATCTCGAAGCGAGATTCCTATTCGTCGGTCATCGTCGTGACGTCTCCGTTCCCTTCTTCAGGGAACGAGGGTAACAATACGTAACCGAGATGTTCCATTCCTGGATTCTTGCTGGGATCGTTACATTACCCCCCCTTTAAGGAGCAGCTTCCAGATGCTCCAACCACAAATACCAGAAAAGTGGTGGAGCAGTGGCATTGTAGACGCCAGAGATGCCCTCCAGGGCGGGGCGGGTTGTAGAGATGCATTCCAGGGCAGAGCGGGCAGTGTAGACTCCCTCTGGGGCAGAACAGGTGATGTAGATGCCCTCAAGAGCAGTCTAGGCAGCCGGGACACCCTCCGGGGCAGAACAGGTGACGGAGATGCCCTCCTGGGTAGAGCAGGCGATAGTGACGCCCCCCAGGGCGGAGCAGGAGACGGTGATGCCCAGCTGGGCAAAACAGGCAGCGGAGACACCCACCAGGGCGGAACAGGTGGCGGTGATGCCCTCCAGGGTGGAGCAGGGGACAGTGATGGCCACCAGGGCAGAACAGGCGGCGGTGATGCCCTCCAGGGGAGAACAGGCAGGACTGAAACGAGGAGGATAGAGAGGTTAGTTTCGTAAATATTTCATATTGTATGTATGTGTATGTATTATAAATATACGCACAACACACGCATATTATGCAAACAAAAACTTTTATCATGAAAGCAACTAATCGCGCTCAATCATCTGACAGCAATAATTTATATATTAGTATTGTTGGACATATTTTGTAATTGTACTTATATTTAGCAGTATTTATATATATGTATATATATATACTGTAAATGTGGAACTCATCTTCCGTCATTGGTGCATTTTTTCACATTCTTCTTTCTCCAAATTTGGCCAAAAGAACGTATCTAAGCATAATTATGCATCAGAAGTTTGTCTATGATGCCTTAAAATGCTGTATGGATAGGCAACACATTTGGAATGAAGCTAATGTGTCTCTGCAAACAAAAGCTTCACAAAGCACTTTCTCCAAGCGCAAATTAGAATTTGACTGAAGTAATTCCAGGACAATTTAGTGAGAAGAGATACCATATTATCTGTAAATTGGAGTGGCTAATCCAGCTTTTGCAACTTTCTGTGGAAGTACAGACCGTACAGAAAAGAATTAAGACACATGCTACTTCAAGTCAACAGAAAACTGAAGGGAGCAAACACTGAAAATCTCCTTTCACATAATTAAAGCAAAATGTATTGTGAAAGACTTTTCGCACTGATTTAAGTGGAACTGTTGACGCTCGGGATTGATTTGAGCTGATATTAATTTTAATGCAAAACAGATGGAATACTGTTTGCGTGTTGCATATAAATCTTTCGGTCTGTGATTTTCAGTGACCCATAAATTGGTTAGAAAGGGATGGGACAGAGCCCTTTTTACAGCCACTGTGACTCTGATAATTTTCCATTAAGGACAGCCCCCTTGAAACCTGCGCAAAATACACAAACAAGTGTGGAAATTAAAATGAAGCCTGGGGCCCACAGCAGTGATTTCTAAAGAGGTGGCGACAATTAAAATGAAAATTGCTCTGCTATTCTTCTGTGTGTTTCCCAACTATGAATATTTAAGCTATGAAGACTTGATTTGAGATTGCAAAACAACAGCTCTTTTAGCGAAAGATGACTGCTGGGAGCATGAACAAATCAAAGCATTGTCCTGAAGTGCTTTACGCAGGAATGTGCATTGATTTAAATGTAGCTAATTCCTGGGGAAGGCAGAATTGTGAAAGCCAAAACACACAGATTAAGGCATTAAAGTTTTCAAATCCTTTCCTGTTGCAGCTGTTTCAGTAATGCAAAATTATTAAAGAACGTAAGCACCCTAAAAGGTGTGCAGAGGAAGACACACACACACACACACAGAGAGAGATTTCAAAACCTAGTAAGCTGCCTAACTAGACAACTTGTGATGCAGTATGCTTATGGGGGAAAAAGTAATTCAAGGTGGTAGATTAGTGGAGAAAAAAAATAAATATATAGAAAAATAAATAAATATAGTATAAATACAAATCAAAAATATGTTTTAGTTTGATATGATTTTAATACCAAAAAATAAACAAAATATTAAATTAAAATACTATCAACTTCTGTTCTGTGCACTTTTGAGCATAAAACAGAAAATACAATTTCTAAATTAAACTGTCACAAATCTTGAATACTTTAGAGCACAGACTTGAGTTTGATCCCATTTTAATACATTCAGCACAGGGTGAAAAGTAAAAAGTAACTAGAAAATCAATAATATCAGAACCATTAAGATATGCTCCAAATTTAAGTTTGATATCTTTAAAATAAACTTTCAGTAATATTATGTTTGAGTTCAAAATGCCAAATATTTCTAGAAGAAATTCACTTCCCATTCATTACCAACTATACAACTGTGTCTAATTTTCCCCCCAGTACCATTTAACCTTTTCAAATCATGTCCATGATTTTGTGCATGTATTCACATGAGTGCACAGACACACATACACACACATTATTTATATATATAGATATATATATATATATACACACACACAATTCTCTGATGCTAAAAGGGGCTACATTTGTCTTTTTTCAGGATTAAAGCTATAAATATAAATAAAATATACTCTATTAATTACGTCATATATCTAATGAGATCATTTTAAGAATGATTTGTTACTTTAGGTATTAAAAGTACAGCTGACTAATGCAAACTGACCTCCCCATTTTTATCGACTCAAGTCACTAAAAAAGTGTTTGATGTCATCTCCTGGAACTGGAATCATAGTCTGTGAAAATGTCTTTCTAGAATGGCATCTTACACATTTACTGGTTTCAAGTTCATGTTAAACGCATTTTCCTCATTTTGTCAAGATGAGCAGTCGATCAGCGGAGGATTATCAAGAAGACAGCGCTGTGATAATCCACTAATATCTACCTGGGATTACTGAAGTCAGACTGCAAACTACAAGAGAACACATTCAACATAATTCATTTTTTTCCAAGGGAACTGCGTTCGTCTTCAAGATTTTGAACATCTTTTCTGTCAGTACAAGCCTTTGTTTGAAAAGGTATTATTTGTTATGTTAACCATAAAAAGGAATAACTTTGCTGAAAATACACTCCCCCTCAGGCCATACAAGATGTAGATGAGTTTGTTTTTTCATCGGATTTGGAGAAATGTAGTATTGCATTCTGTTCTTGTTTTTGCTGTTTGTTTTTGTTCATTGTTGCTTCTGGTCAAAATTCGAGTCCATAACCCATAATAATGCTTCCTCCAGTAAAGAAGTCCATCTCCTCTCACATGAAAAGCCACCCACATATTTGTTTACAGCTGTTTTGGCTTGTAAACAGTGTTTGATCTGTGTGGATTTCTCTCCTGATTCAGACCAGATTACTTTTTGAAATCTTACAAACACACAGCTTTTAGCTCATCAAGATGTTAACTGATTGATTGGAGTGGCGTGGATTACTTGTGGATTATTGTGATGTTTATACCAGCTGTTTAGACTCTCATTCTGACTGCACCCACTCACTGCAGATGATTCACTGGTGACTGGTAAAGCTAAATTTCTTCAAATCTGATGAAGAAACTCATCTGCATATTGAATGGCCTGAAGGTCATTTCTTGGCAAACTATTCCTTTAAGAGCTTCAAAGAAGTTGCTGATTCTGTTTTCACGTGTTTGACTTGTCAGAGTGGTCTTACAGTGTCACTAACACATTTAATGAAATGCATTGATCTAAAGGTGAGTGGATCAATGCGAATGTGCTCAGAGTCGATAACACATGACACAAGCGGCACAATTTAATACCTGTGTTTTTACAAATGCTATCGATGGACAACCTTAATTGAAATACCACCAGATTAATCGATAAGGTTTGCTTAGGAAGGCAGGCTGAATGTGTCATACAGACACATTTTTAATAGGCAACTCTTCCACAAAGTCAACAGCTACATTTAAAATAAAACATAACAGAAATAGTATGCTAGAATGCCAAAGCCGTTTGAGTGATTCTGTAAAACTGAAAACTTTAATTTGTGTTGTTAGGGGTTGCCAAGATATTGCAAAGGTGTTTTTATTATCATTTCTGTTAGTGTACTCAAGTTCACATCTGTGCAATTTTCTCTCCTGGTTCAGATGAGACAACTTTTTAAACTAAAGGAGGCAGTATTATGGACAGAGGTCTCATATTTTAGCTGGAAGCAATGGTTAAAATGACTTGATGGATTTGCAGCTTTAACACTTTACCAGATGTTAACTGATGTTCTGGAGAGGTGTGGATTCATCCACTGGTGAGCAAGTGGTGCAATGCTACAATTCTCCAAATCTGTGCTGATGAAATAAAGTCATATATATAGATGTTTGAGCGATTGCAATAGTGCTTACCTTACCCAATATCAGAACATTATTTCTCGCCTTGAGAAAGCCTGTTTTCCTAGAAAGGGTGGTGCAAGCCTTGGTCCGATTCCTCAAAGGAGAGGAAAGTTTCTGCAGCTGCCCTCTTGAATACAAAATCATGAAGTATATTTCAAAGTTAAATCTTTCCTTTGAACAGTCTCAGCAGAGGCTCATTGATCTTCTACATATAGAAACAGGATGTGTTGGAAAAGAACAGAAGACATTTTAATTAAAAGCTTTTTTTTTAAGTCCAGAATCCTGAAAAAAGTATCACTGTTTCCACAAAATTATTAAGCATTAACTGTTATATGCTTTTGAAATGTTTTCATTCTTGATGATAACAAAAAGTGCTTCTTGAGGAGCATATTAGAATGATTTCTGAAGGATCATTTGACACTGTAATGATGCTTAATATTCAGCTTTGATCACAGGTATAAATTACATTTTAGAATATATCCAAATTGAAAATAATTACTTTAAATAGTAAAAATATTTCACAATTATTACAGTATGTTTGATCCATGCAGCCATGAAAATAAGAGACTTCTTGCAACCATACATTTGAACAGTAATGTTTATAAACATGTAAACTGTTTAGGAAGGAGAACCCCATGAATAATGCATCCAGGAGGTTTACTGATCTATACAGGATGACAATGCTGACGTCTGCAGTGCATGATAACAGGGAATAGAGAACATCAATCACTAACCCTATACTAACAAGCCCCATTTTCCCCCTCCACATTGTGCGGATCTTTCGATCTCTGCTGGTATCAGTGGAACAGGATCACCTCCTGCTGACTAGATGCATTACACATCGTCATCACTCAGAGACACTGAAAAATCTCAACACACTTGAGGTGGCATCTGCTCAAAACAGCCTGGAAATTCAACCACTTCCGATTGCTCATATCAAATGCACACAAACACACTATAAATCCTTTGCACAATCTGACATATGCTTAAAATTGAACTGGAAATTAGGTGCAGAGGAGATCTGGCCCAAACTGAGCCTGGTTAGCGGTCGCCTCTGGTTCGCTTGGTTAAAAATTGATAAACATGATGTCACCTCAAATGTTGTTGATTGAGCTTAACTAGTACCCAAACTGGAATAATCCTGCAGAATCAACATGAAATTCAAATCAAAATGTACCTTACTTTCTTTACTTTGTTAAAGCCCTATATAAATTTGCCCTATATATTTTAATTGTATAATTGTTCTTTGCGAAGTCTTATTTACTCTTGTGATAATTCTGAGCGATCTTCTTGTTGGATTACCTGGTAACATTTTGGATAGTTTATTCAGACTTTTGATTCCTGCTGCCTGCCCTGACTTATTCTGCCTGCTTTTCGGACTATTGATGTTATCTGCCTGCCCTGATCTTCCTGCCTGTATGTTGTATGTTATGATTATGTTTATAAATTTGACTTTAAAGCTTTTATATATATAATGCATTCAAAAGAAATTCTTAATGCATGATGCATATTTTTCATAAATAAAGATAAAAATAATTATTTTTGCAGATTATAGTTACCTACCTGGTCTTCATGGGTGCACTTTTTTAACTGCAGTTTCAAAAAACACCTTTTATTCCTTTTCAACGAAATTTAAAGAGTGTAATTTTCGCACAGTTACTTGAAGAATATGATGACTGCAAAACAATATTAATATGCTGGGATGTTTGAAAACTGATGCTTTTAAACGTTAGCATCAGAGATATCCAGCTTCATGTCTACAATTTTCATAGACGGTAGATTTGTTCAATAGCTTACAGGGTACAGAGAGTTACTTATGAGGTTAGGAGCTTTGGTTCAAATCCTGTGTAACTATGGTTCAACAAAACAGTTAAAATCTGAGTATAAGGGAGTTAAAATGACTTTCATAAAAAAAATGTGTGCCAACAGTGTCACCAGCAAAACACCCCCACACCATCACACCTCCTCCTCCATGCTTCACAGTGGGAACCAGCCATGTGGAATCCATCCGTTCACCTTTTCTGCGTCTCACAAAGACACGGCGACTGGAACCAAAGATCTCAAATTTGGA
>JAUMHG010000055.1:21036042-21050891 GCA_032359395.1 Enteromius anoplus
CGCTGTATCTATCGGACGTTCTATCGGATTTATCGAATGTTCTAGCGCTGTATCTATCGGACGTTCTATCGGATTTATCGAATGTTCTAGGGCTGTATCTATCAGACGTTCTATCGGATTTATTGAATGTTCTAGCGCTGTATCTATCAGACGTTCTATCGGATTTATCGAATGTTCTATCGCTGTATCTATCGGACGTTCTATCGGATTTATCGAATGTTCTAGCGCTGTATCTATCGGACGTTCTATCGGATTTATCAAATGTTCTAGTGCTGTATCTATCGGACGTTCTATCGGATTTATCGAATGTGTTAGCGCTGTATCTATCAGACGTTCTATCCGATTTAGCGATTGTTCTAGCGCTGTATCTATCAGACGTTCTTTTGGATTTATCGATTGTTCTATCGCTGTATCTATGGGATGTTCTATTGGATTTATCAAATGTTCTAGCTCTGTATCTATGGGATGTTCTATCGGATTTATCGAATGTTCTAGTGCTGTATCTATCGGATTTATCGAATGTTCTAGCGCTGTATCTATGGGATGTTCTATCGGATTCATCAAATGTTCTATCACTGTATCTATTAGACGTTCTTTTGGATTTATCGAATGTTCTAGCGCTGTATCTATGGGATGTTCTATCGGATTCATCAAATGTTCTATCACTGTATCTATTAGACGTTCTTTTGGATTTATCGAATGTTCTAGCGCTGTATCTATCAGACATTCTATTGGAATTATCGATTGTTCTATCGCTGTATCTATTAGACGTTCTATCGGATTCATCGAATGTTCTAGCGCTGTATCTATGGGATGTTCTATCGGATTTATCAAATGTTCTATCACTGTATCTATTAGACGTTCTTTTGGATTTATCAGACATTCTATCGGAATTATCGATTGTTCTATCGCTGTATCTATTAGACGTTCTATCGGATTCATCGAATGTTCTAGTGCTGTATCTATGGGATGTTTTATCGGATTTATCAAATGTTCTAGCGCTGTATCTATGGGATGTTCTATCGGATTTATCAAATGTTCTATCGCTGTATCTATTGGACGTTCTATCGGATTTATTGAATGTTCTAGCGCTGTATCTTTGGGATGTTCTATCGGATTTATCAAATGTTCTATCGCTGTATCTATGGGATGTTCTATCGGATTTATCGAATGTTCTAGGGCTGTATCTATCAGACGTTCTATCGGATTTATCGAATGTTCTAGCGCTGTATCTATCAGACGTTCTATCGGATTTATCGAATGTTCTAGCGCTGTATCTATCGGACGTTCTATCGGATTTATCGAATGTTCTAGCGCTGTATCTATCGGACGTTCTATCGGATTTATCAAATGTTCTAGCGCTGAACCTATCGGACGTTCTATCGGATTTATCGAATGTGTTAGCGCTGTATCTATCAGACGTTCTATCGGATTTATCGATTGTTCTAGCGCTGTATCTATCGGACG
Source organism: Enteromius anoplus (assembly GCA_032359395.1). NCBI lineage: Eukaryota > Metazoa > Chordata > Actinopteri > Cypriniformes > Cyprinidae > Enteromius > Enteromius anoplus. The sequence goes on from JAUMHG010000055.1 coordinate 21,037,510, forward strand.
TTCTATCGGATTTATCAAATGTTCTAGGGCTGTATCTATCGGACGTTCTATCGGATTTATCGAATGTTCTAGCGCTGTATCTATCGGACGTTCTATCGGATTTATCAAATGTTCTAGCGCTGAACCTATCGGACGTTCTATCGGATTTATCGAATGTGTTAGCGCTGTATCTATCAGACGTTCTATCGGATTTATCGATTGTTCTAGCGCTGTATCTATCAGATGTTCTTTTGGATTTATCGATTGTTCTAGCTCTGTATCTATGGGATGTTCTATCGGATTTATCGAATGTTCTAGCGCTGTATCTATGGGATGTTCTATCGGATTTATCAAATGTTCTAGTGCTGTATCTATGGGATGTTTTATCGGATTTATCGAATGTTCTAGCGCTGTATCTATGGGATGTTCTATCGGATTTATCAAATGTTCTATCACTGTATCTATTAGACGTTCTTTTGGATTTATCAGACATTCTATCGGAATTATCGATTGTTCTATCGCTGTATCTATTAGACGTTCTATCGGATTCATCGAATGTTCTAGTGCTGTATCTATGGGATGTTTTATCGGATTTATCAAATGTTCTAGCGCTGTATCTATGGGATGTTCTATCGGATTTATCAAATGTTCTATCGCTGTATCTATTGGACGTTCTATCGGATTTATTGAATGTTCTAGCGCTGTATCTTTGGGATGTTCTATGGGATTTATCAAATGTTCTATCGCTGTATCTATGGGATGTTCTATCTGATTTATCAAATGTTCTACCGCTGTATCTATTAGACGTTCTATTGTATTTATCGAATGTTCTATCGCTGTATCTATGGGATGTTCTATCGGATTTATTGAATGTTCTATCGTTATATTTATCAAATGTTCTATCGCTGTATCTATCGGACCTTCTATCTTTTTTTTTGTCTATCAAATGTTCTTTCGCTGTATTTAATAAACTTTCTATCAATGTCTCTATCAAACATTCTAACGCTGTATCTAATGAATGTTCTGTCGCCTTATCTATTGAATATTCTATTGCAGCTTCTATCAAACGTTGTACAGTTGAATCTAATATATCTATCAAATATTCTAACCCGATATCTATCATATGTTCAATTGCTTAATTTTCTTTATTGAACATTTTATTGTTGTATCTATCAAACATTCTATCATTGTATCTATTGAGCATTATTTCACTGTATCTGTCAAACATCCTATCTACCTAAAACTAACTATTTATCATTCTGTTGTTCTCAAATATGCTCATGTTGCCTCTACAATACTTATGCTGGCAAGTCTGAAATCTGTATCTGTGAGACTGATGTTACAGCAAGCGTCACCTCGTGCAGCGGATGAGTCTGTTTAGTTTAGGCTCATACAGAAAGGAACATGGAGATGGTTTTGCAAATATGTCTGCGTAGCAACTAAAAGCTCTTGCTGGTAATTAGTGCAGCATTGCACTTCCTTCACACGTCTTTATCCTCGTTGAGCATGTCACTGTAGTGTTCTCTACCTCTAATGAGCCTTAATCACCCGTAGCAGAATAAACCATCATAAGAGTGCTTCATTAAGATGGGCTGATAAAAGTACTTGATGACGTGTTTCATAACGGCAGTTAACAGATTGATACTTCAGAGATGGAAAATTTGCATGAAAAACTGGCTAAACCTCATGAAACCTGCCAAGACGATGTCCAAAAATCTTTTAAAGCCATAGAATAGAAAGACACTACAAAACATTTTTAATTCATCTGTCAATTTTGAGATTTTGGCCAAATAGAGTAAAAAAACGAATACTCAATTTTTAACTTAAAAACCTTTATTTTTGCTTCTACTTATATCTTTATTTTGAACTAATTAAAATATTATAATGTTAATATTACTACGTAATGAATATTACCGCCATAAATTATTATTATTATTATTAAAATATGTTTTTGAGTTCATCCCTAATTATGATTGTGGTGTTGTTTGGTTCTCAGGTGACCCAGACAGCCCCATAGACCTCTCGCGCCCGGATTCGGTCCTGGTGAGCAGCGACCCGAAGCAGGATCATAACTACAGCAGCTCGTCCTTCCAGCGTTGCTCGTCTCGTTCTTCCTCGTCCTCCTCGTCCTCGCTGTCCTCCCTGGATGAGGCCGGCTGTGACCCGTGCCAGGACCGGCGTGCCGGCAGCGAGGGCTTCCACAGCGACGAGGATTCAGATGAGGAGAGAAACCCATGTCTGCCCTCGCTCCCCGTCCATCGCCCGCTCACCATCAAGTACCCTCTTCCGGTTAAACGAGCCCGTCACGAGTCCAAACCAGAACTGGACGAGGAGTTGAAGGAGGCGGCCGGGTCTCTGTTGCACCTCGCCGGGATCCGGTCCGGCTTGGATCTCTCCAAGCGAACGGGCAAGAGTAAAAAGCCAGAAAAGCACCGGAAATGAATGGTTCAGTTACATTTTAACCCCTGGACTGTGCATCAGTGACTGTGCCTCACATCAATGAATCCTTCTCTCATTTTTCTACGAGAAAATTCCATCCCTGACTCAAACTACGGCAATAGCAACCCTCAACGCGTAGGTGAACGAAGCCATACTGAGACTTACGGAGAAACGCAGGTGGTTGTGCTTCAGGAAGAAGGATTTCTCTTGGACGGGGAGAAACTGGTGTTTTTCTCTTAAACGTTTGCATGCTTCCTCTTTAAGTGAGTGTCCTACTCTTCCAAGTGAATCTGTGCTATTTATACAGAGAACGAGTGCATGTCTGTGTTGTTCAGAGCACTAACCTCTCGTCCATTTTATAGACTCCAGTTACGTCAAGATTCCCTTCTCTCTTTTTTTTTTTTTTTTTTTTTTTTTTGAAGTACAGAAAAATGAATGCAATAATTTTAATCAGGTGGGTGGCGTTTTATTCGTTCTCCTCATCAGAGGTGCTGGATCATTGTTGGGTTGTCATCCGATCTAAGCGGCCATGTCTACGGAATCTAGTGAAACAGATTTCTTGTCATTTTTTCAAGGATCCATCAGTGATGTTTGGTGATGTTTATGGGGTAAATCTCATGTAAACAGGTCACACTTCACTCCAGAATTAAAATAAAGTAAAAGAAATTGCATTTTGCATTAAAATAAATATAGTTAATTGAGATGTTCTTTTTGTTTTGGAGTGAAATATGACCTGAACATATTAATAAGAGATTTCATGAGATTTTACACCATTAACAAATTTAAAAAGTGAAAGAAAGAACTGCAAGCCGAATCTTAAATATCAACACAGCATCAAAATCCACAGTCATCAGTGGAAGCATTCATAAACACAAACCGGAAGCAGAGGACTGGAACACATTTTCTTTCTCTCTCTTTGGTGTCTGTGATCTGTTCGGATGCTTCATTAGTTTCTGTGTGCTAAATGAAACGGCTTGCTGTTTGATTCCCTCTGCTCAGAGCCTATGCAAAAAACGAAAGCCGTGTAGCTGTATATTTCCTCTCTGTGTGTATATATATATATATGTGTGTGTGTGATTGTGTATGCATTGATTTTCCTGTATCCATTCGTTGCGTGTTTTAACGCAGTCACCAGACTTTAGAAGATCAACACTGGATTAAAACCATTTAAAGCTAAAGGGACTAAAGACTGCGGGTGTAGAGATGCATGTTTGTATAAGAGTAAATGGCATCGTATTTCACCTCATATTTCACCTTAAAATGAAAAAGAAATATAAGAAATTATCTTTTCATAAAGAAAATGAAGATTGAGATTTTTTTTTTTACATGATGACATTGTTTTCGTGAAAAATAAGGCACGTTTTTTCCTTTCAACTGCTGGGGAGAATGCACTTAATTATATAAAATGCCTTCATTTTAATTTCAAATGAAATTAATTAATCTAATATGAAAACTGTTCAAATCATGTTAGTGTTTGCTATACCATCTCTAATTCTCTAAAATCTCTTAAAAACAAATGACAGTATTTGTAATCATAGTAAGATTTTAAAATCTTGATATAAAAGCTCATTTAGACCTCAAACATCAAAATTTTGTTATAATAATAATAATAATAATAGGATGTAATTATTATTTTGGGGTGAAATATGATCCACTGAGCGATAGCACAGGTACATGAAAGCAGATGTTTTAAATCTGGTTATTTATTCGTGCGGTATGTTTAGAGGGTTGAAGAGTTTCTGTTGTTTTCCCTCATTTGTCTGTGAGTCAGGAGACCCAAAACAGCAGACCCATGCACTGCCTCAAACTCACCTACACATCATCATCATATTCATCATGACCACAACACATTTGAGCATCTTAATGAGCCGCTCCGCTCTTCATCAGTGTCTACAAAACCTCTTCCTCTGGTGCCAAAATATCCCTTCACTGCCAAGACTGCTTTATTAATCCTGCCTTTTTATTTCTATGAAGAAGTATTGACTATTAACTAATAAAACTGCCAAGACCCAGTAAGGGTGAATCTCACAAAACCTGTCAAAAAGATAAAAATGTATTTCACCTCAAACCAATAAAGAAACAAGCAATTATACGATTGTTTTTGTTTTGTTGTTTTTTATTTAAATCTTTATCATTATTTTCATATTGCACATTTTATACAAATTGTAAATTTTTTATGCGCATAAATAATAAGGCTTGATATATATGTGTGTGTATAGATAGTTGGATACAGATAATATTTGTTTTATTTTTTATTGCTGTCAAACGCTTAAGAGTTTTGTTAACATAATGTATGTTTGTGCATGTTTATTATGCATATATATAAATATGCATGCATATATTTAAGAAAAATTTTATTTATATCATATAAATTATATTAATTTTAATACATACATATATGCATGTTTGTTTATATACGCATAATAATGTATAATATGCACACAAATATGTAAACAATACTCTTATTTTGGATGTGATTAATATTAATTTGTTTTTATTTTATTTGTTTTTCTAATTTGTGTAATATAAATTAAAAAGGTGATTATGACGTATTTGTGGGATTCACCCATGAAGCAAGATGAATTCTGGGAAAATATTGACACCAAATGTACCACCTAAATATGTCATTTTTAACACAAATGTATATGTATTGCAATTCCTGAAATTGTGTTCTTGTAAACTGCCATGGTTTATCTGTGCTGCCACGTGACCTGCTCGCCATCCCATGATGCACTGCTAATATGAGACACCTGTGAAGCTAAACTCAGAGGTGGAGGTGTGTCTGTGAATGAATGCTTGTTCTTCTGCAGACTACGGAGTGTGTGAATGATGTAAATAACTCTGATTTGTGTTCTCACGACTTTCTGCCACCTCAGTATGAGTTTGTTCCTGTCGGCCATCTGCTAGACAGACAAACCCGTTGGTTTTTGTACGCTAACCTCTGTTAATAAAATGTTTATAAAATTTATTTTCGCCAAAGATATGCAATTGCATTATATATGGTATTACTGAATAAAAGATGTTGATTTACCTAAGATGCTTTTGTCCAGATGTGTACATGACACTATTTTGAGTAATATTTCAACACTTTTTCATCACTTTAGTAGTTAACAGTTACTGGTTTTGTGTGTCTGTTTTATATAAATTTGCTGTAGTTATGCAGATTTATATTTAACTTACAGTAGATTTATATTTATGAAATTCATTGGCAAGTTTGTTCAAGTATAAATGAACATTAAACAGTCTTATCTTTACAGAATAAAACTATTAAAATAGCCGATTTGATTTAATTTGTCCTGTATAGATAAAGACTTAATGTTCATTTATCTTTGAACAAACTGTTCCCAGGAAATAACATAAATTTAAGTTTACAGTAAGTAACTGGCAAACAGCTGTGGGTACTACTGTAATTTCTACAGAAACAGTGATATTTTAGTTAACCCTAACCCTACAAAGAAAAATTGGGTTGTGCCTATAGCCCAACACCGTGCAGGACGTTTGGCATTTGCCAGAGAACACCAAGATTGGCAAATTGGCCACTGGTGCCCTGGGCTCTTCACAGATGAAAGCAGGTTCACACTGAGCACATGTGGCAGACGTAACAGAGTCTGGAGACGCTGTGGAAACGTTCTGCTGCCTGCAACATCCTCCAGCATGACCGGTTTGGCAGTGGGTCAGTAATGGTGTGGGGTGGCATTTCTTTGGAAGGCCGCACAGCCCTCCATCTGCTCACCAGCCATGTGCTGACAGCCATTAGGTACCAAAACGAGATCATCAGACCTCTTGTGAGACCATGTGCCGGTGGGCCTTGGGTTCCTCCTAATTCAAGACAATGCTAGACCTCATGTGGCTGGAGTGTGTCAGCAGTTCCTTCAAGACGAAGACATGGAAGCTAAGGACTGGTCCACCCGTTCCCCAGACCTGAATCCAATTGAGCACATCTGGGACGTCATGTCTCGCTCCATCCACCAACGCCACATTGCACCACAGACTGTCCAGGAGTTGCTTTAGTCCAGGTCTTGGAGGAGATCCCTCAGGAGACCATCCGGCACCCCATCAGGAGCATGCCCAGGCGTTGGAGGGAGGTCATATAGGCACGTGGAGGCCACACACACTACTGAGCCTAATTTTGACTTGTTTTAAGGATATTATATCTAAGTTGGTTCAGCCTGTAGTGTTTTTTTCCACTTCAATTTTGAGTGTGACTCCAAATCCAGACGACCATGGGTTAATAAATTTGATTTCCATTGATCCTTTTTGTGATTTTGTTGTCAGCACATTCAACTAAGTATTTAATAAGAATATTTAATTCATTCAAATCTACAGTAGGATGTGTTATTTTAGAGTAGTATTTTGTTGAGCAGTGTATATTTATTAGGTTCTGTACATTTATTTTTATATACATTTAATTATTTAAAATTACTGAAGTATTTGAAATGATCAAATATATTCATTGTGACTATGAAATATGAACAGTTTATACATTTATGTCTAGATGAAATTTTCCTCTAATATTTTATTATTAAAAAAAAAAAGATAATTTTATATATTATATTTATCTATTTTAATATATAATTCTAGACAAGTGAGTTCTAGAGTTAGAAATAAAATCCAATAATCATATAAAATATTATTGTAAAATTAAATATGAAATGATATTATAAAAATGTAAATGTATCATTTTGTTATTTTTAGATATTTAGTTATTCCTAAAATTAAGTATACTTTATACAGATCTATCACAAATATGTCTGCATATGTCTGAATACATGAAAATACTTTTCTGTCATAATCATGTTGATGACTATAAAACTACATTGAACTTTTGAGATGAATAGTGTGGACAAACGGCTCCATCTGCTGGTTACAAAATCATCTTTCTTTTTTTGCTGATGTTTTCTCTCATAGTCTGTATGTAGTGTGTAAATCTTATTAGCTGCACTCAGTAAATCTTAGATTTAGTGAATGTAATGGGTCTCAGAATCGCCTCCATTGATAATTAGCACAGCGCCTCATTTACTTCAACTCAAGCAGAAATTACAGCCTCCTCCCAACCAGCTTCCCTAGCAACCGCACCAAGCCAACAGTTGCGTAGCAACCAGACAGAATTGCAGCCTCCAGCAGAAGAGACCGTTCGGTTCATCACATTTATATTTTACTGTTTTACTGAAATGTTTTTGTTTTGTTTTCACATCAAAATGTGATAAAATATGATTTTAAAAAACAAAACAAACAACAACAACAAAAAACTTGCAACCCAAAATAAAAGCTTCTTCTGATTATTTAATATTTAAAACTTTGTTATTGTTTATTATCTATATATGTAGATTGATCAGCTATATAGATATATTATATTTTATATATATATATATATATAATATATATGTGTGTATGTGTGTGTGTGTGTGTGTGTACAAGTAATATATACTCATTAAATATGAATCTATCTATCTATCTATCTATCTATCTATCTATCTATTGAGATTATATCATTAACAGTCCTCGTATCTCTTTACAGACAAAATTTCAGAGAAAACTTTTGTTGAAGTGATAAAATTAATAAATAAGTAAATAGCTAAATCCGGTCACACACAAGGAAAATATTTACAGCTATACTTTGCTTGCAAATAGGTGAAAAGCAATGTTTTGAAGGAATACAAAGAAGTGATAGATCTTAGAGACCCAGGCAGGCTATTCCAATCAGAAGGTGCTTTAAATTTAAAGGTGCGTCTACCAGTCTCTTTAGAAATGTTTGGCACCATGAAAGAGGGATACTCAGTATGTCTCAATCTGTATCTAGGTCTATATGGAATTAAATATTCATTCAAGAAGGATAATCATAGTGCACACATTTAAAAATGACCTGGTACCAGTGATACTGCCTTCTGGCTTCTGGTGATAATAGGTTCAGTGAGTCATACAATACACAGTGGGGAGTAGTAAAATCATTTTGCAGTAAAAAAAATCTGCATCATTTTCTCTTCCTCTGTGAGCTCCAGCAGCAGTTTCTCCTCCTGCTTCTGCTGTGATCTTCTCTATCTTCTGTTCCTCGGCACAGACACTAGATAGAGCTGTTTGCTTCAATCTTTCATGATCTTCAAGTTTTTTAAATTTTTATTAAATGAACAATGGAAGTATTACGCCTTGCTTTTATTTGCAATCAAAATTTTTGATCCCGGGTCAAAACAAAAAGTTATGATGCTTTGAAGTTAACGAGGTCGACAGCTTGAACTAAGGGTCCATGCCAAAGTTGGGAACAGCGCCACCTATGGGTCTTGAGAGATCAAAAATGCACATTTTGGATAATAACTTCTGAACAATTGATCAGAAAATTATGATCAATTGTGAATTCGTGTCTATGGATTCCTTGGGTCAAGTCAAATGAGTAGATGTCAATTATGTCAGGGTGGGGAGGACCACGTGTCCGCCATTTTGAAATTTGTCATAAATTGCAATCTCTTTTGAACCATTTGACATATCGTTACAAAAATCGGTTGGCATCATTAAGACATATCCCGGAAGTTCAAAACAGCGCCAGCTAGTGTTAATTGTTTAAATTAATTTGCCAAAGTTAGGAACAGCACTGCCTAGTGTTAGCGAACTTTTGAAAGCATCGTTCAAATGATTTCCTTTTAAAATCATTTCAATCCCTGATTTAAATCAATTCTGACAATGTCTCATTTGTCATTTTTCATGAACGTCACTGTCAGCCATGTTGAGTTTTAGTTAGTTGTTTTTTGCTACCCCTCCCCCAAATCAAATATCGCCCAATTTTGTCCAAATTTGGATCATATAATCTTTGGACCGAGCCGCACAGAAATAACTGAACAGATTTTTGATATTGGCAATTGATATTCTCAAGAAATACCTCTCTAAAATGGACCATGCCCATGTTTTTTGTATTATGCTTATTAGCTCAGCATTTTAATGAGTTTCATGCAAAACAAGTACCGTATTGTTTAATGTGAATCTTCAGCTTTCGAGTTAACCGTACTCTGCTTTACGATTAACAAAACTTTGAGTGTCATGGTGGTTAAAATGCCAAAGAACTTTTGTCAGCTCATTCTAACATTTTAACCTGTCCTCGACAGCTCATTCAAAGTGTTTCAACTTCAACACAAAAAAAATATCTCAGTATTAAAATAATTTTTTTAAACAACGAGAATACGAATGTAAAGGTATATGAATACAATGATCATTCAGTGTCATTGTTTTACCTCTGAAATATTGCCATAGTTTTTATGGGCCAAATTCTGCATAAGGAGATTTCTGGCCGGCTGTCCGTGTTTGAGTTCAGAGTTGATCCTGAGGAGAGCAGCTGATGGTTTGATTGACAGCAGGAGCAGCTGAGGGCTGCAGGTCAGCTGTCCAATAAGCTTCTGATGCCCTGAGTCAGGTGGGATCTGTGTGTGTGAGCCAAGCTGTGATTGGCAGCTGCTGAGCTGGAGCACAATGACAAGCAGCTGCTGCTGGACCATCATGAAGATTACAGACATGAGCTGAATATCGGGACGTCTCACACAAACAAACTAATTACACACGTATGGCCTTTTATCCAAATTTGGAAACCAGAACATCTGTCTGTGAACTTATAGTTATATACACTACTGTTCAAAGGTTTGGGGTCAGTACAAGGGCATAACATTTATTAGGCTCCCAATATCCAGTGACTACTAAATTGTCTCTAATTGGAAAATAGAAAACATACAATTGTTATAATGTTCTCTTTTGAGTATCAAATAATCCAAAGAAAGCATAAAGTCACTAAGTAAATAAGACTAAATAAACGTAAAAAAAATCGGACAAAATTTTTCTACATTCAGGGCAGTCATGGCCTAATGGATAGGGAGTAGGATTTGTAACCCAAAGGTCACGGGTTCCAGTCCCAGGTCCGGCAGGGATTGTAGGGGGTGGGAGTGAATAACCAGTGCTTTCTCCACCTTCAATACCATGACCGAGGTGAGACCCTTCAGCGAGGCACCGTTCCCCCAACTGCAACCCGGGCGCCGCAGCAATGGCTGCCCACTGCTCCAGGTGTGTGTTCACTGCTTGGGTGGGTTAAATGCGTAGCACAAGTTCCAAGTATGGGTCACCGTACTGTAACTGGCCACAAGTCACTTGCAGGATTGGTGAGCAGAAGAGACTTCTTTCCAAAAGTATAAAAACTATACATTGTTGCTATGCTTTTTAATTAATGCTTTTTGTTACACATGGCAGAATGAAATGTAATTGAGATTATATCTTTCTTTTGTCTAAAACCTGCTGCTGAGAACATGTTGAGTTTGTAGGAGAGTCATCTGTCTCTTTGACTACAAAGAATTTACATCTGACCCAGTCTGTCATGATAAGAGATTGTACACTCACTTACACACACACACACACACACACACACACACACTCAGAGGTCACGAGAGCGCAGACAGTTGTCCTCTTGTTCACCACATCCAACTGCTGCAGGAATGCAAGTAAATAACAACTGCAGAAAGAGCAGGTGCTGTGAGTCTGATGATTTAAACCCACTGATTGATGGACGGGAGGCCTGTGAAAACGCCCTGTGGGAGACAAAAGCAAAGGCTGGTAAGGCAGAGCACATGCCCAAATAACTATTGAATAAAGCAATCAAACTTTTTTCAGAGACTTTGGATGAGAAATAGTCTGATATAGTAAGATGAATGGTTGCTGAATAATTTCCGAATGCATAGGCCTAAGAACCCAATCATTTCAAATGAAGTTTAATTTCCGAATGCATCAACTCTTATGAATGGTTATTTTAATGACTCAAAAACATAAAACACACCTAATTAAATTACAAAACCTGTAACATTTAAAAATATACCCCAAAATGAAAATTTTGTCATTAATCACTTTCCGCCATGTTGGTCCAAAGCAGTAAAAGCTTTGTTCGTCTTTTTACAAGACCTCTAGCATTCATACTCATAGCATATGGCTTTGAATCCAATGTTTCTGTATTTCTCAAAATGAGTCACTGTGTGGGTCTTTTTAATAATATTAATAATAATGCTTACAATGTGAGTTAAGAGGAACATATTTTTAGCTCAGTGTTGGCGAAAGAGAAACCATAAAAACCCTAAGAACACAGAGACTATTTTGACCATTGCGAAAACAAGTATGACATGATTTAATATATTAACCTAACTTTCCTTAACAAGCTTCGGTCAGACAGAGAGAATTAGACAGAGAAAGACAGAAGGATGATGTCATGACACATGATCTAATTCCAAGCCTAGATGATTGGATCATACATTTTCCTCTAATTCAGGGGTAATTAAATGAACAGTGCTTCTTTTCTACACACTGTAATTCAAAAGGGACGCTGTGGCGACCCTTAATCTTCCTCTCAAATGAATGACTTCTAGCCACAGCCTTTTGCTGACAAGTTACCACTGAATCCTTTCAGTTCTTTACGGAAGTAAATATACATCTATTACATCTAATATTATGTCACTTCAAACTAAATTATTCTAAACGCACATGCACCTGTCGCTTTTAATTCTCAAGCTCGTTACAGCAGGATGTGTTCTGATTGGCTGTCAATGTTTGTATCGTTCATCAGCTGGGAACATTTTTTTTTTTCTGAAATCGTTTCTCTGTGCCTTTATCGTTATAGTTGTGATGTGGACTCTGGTATTCTTTAATAGTTAGAATGATTTTTAAAACTACATCATTATCTTTCTAGTAATCATGCTTGACAACAGTTAAACTTTATTGCAGTATTATTTATGTAATATTAAAATTATTATTAATATTTTAATTCAGTTTTTATTTGTATATTTCCATTTTACTGTGCTTATTAGTTTTTTTGTAATATATATTTATAGCTAATATTGATAGTTAATTTAATATATATTATATTATATATTCAGGTTATTTAAAAAAAAAAAAAAAGTTAACATTTTTGTTTAGTTTATTTCAGTTACTTGCCACAACAGTATTTCTTTTTTCTTTTTTCTTTAATGTTTAGATTTTATTTCAGCCATATTTAATTTACCAGTTTATTTGATTATTTTATAGTTTTATTTAATTATATAAACTTGCTTTGTTATATTTTTGTAAAACAGTTAATGTTAATAATACATTTGCATAATTTTTGGTGTCTACAATTTCTTTTTATGTTTGGTTTTGCTACTTTTGGACAGTTGACACTATTGGGTTGGTACTGATGTCCTATATAAAATCTGTGGTTTCCAATTTTATAAAGGGTTTTAAAAATATATTATTTATTTGTATTTACATTTGTTTTGTTTATTTCAATTACATTTTATAGCATTTTATAAACTGTATAAAATCTTTATCTAAAGATCATTGCTTTATACCAGTTGAAATTCACATTGAAATTTTGCTGCACGTGTTATGTTGAAAAGTGAGCCGTCAGTTGTGTGCAGATGAATGTGGGATTTAAACATCTGACTTGAGCAACTGCACTCTGACTTCAGCAAGATCACAAATGCTGAGATGTGTGTTCTCCAGCTGTCTTCTCACTGCCTGTTTCCAGGCTGGGCCGTCACAAATATTTGTCCATTACTGTACAAAGAAAAACACATTCGCTTTCACAACATGTAGGATCTCGTCCACAAGCTTTTGCATTTTCAATTCTTTTTATCTCTGGTTCCATTAAGAATATTTAGCATCCAGTCTACAAAAAGTTTATGATAGTTGAAAGTTATTCTTCGGGTTATTAAAATGTTCTGCATGTTAAGGTAAAAATGTGAAAAGGCTTCTTTGTCTATGACATTTTCCCCCACCAATTTATAAATCAAAGATTTTAAGAAAATTATGCTTAGGGTAATGATTTGTTTGGGGTTCTTGCCTTTGTGATAAACACGAAGAAGTATTATTTATATAGCGCCTATACATTGCTCAAGGTTGCTTTAAAGGTGCCATAGAATGAAAAACTGAATTTACTTTGGCATGGTTGAATAATAACAGTTCAGTACATGTACATA
>JAUMHG010000055.1:21064444-21079949 GCA_032359395.1 Enteromius anoplus
TTTCTTTTACCTTTTTTAAGCGCAAAGGAGCAACTGTATCTAAAGTGCTAGAAAAGAGAGAGTGTATGCTTTCTGTTACATCATCAAGTTATTGGATGTGCTAAAGAATTGAGATAAATCAGGAAGATTACTTACAAAGCAGTCTTTTGTGGTAGAGGTGATAGTTGTACCATACTTGTAACAGGGTGCAGAATTTACAGGTTTATCTATATGGAGTTTACACAAGACTAGCTTATGATCTGAGATATCATCACTTTGCTGCAGAATTTCAACACCATTAACATCAATTCCATGCGACAGCTGTGTTGTACATGCAATGCTATGTAATGCAATGCAAGCTTATGTAACAAATATGTAGCAGAATATTAAATACTAAATATTGATCATTGTATTTTGCATACTGTGTCATATAAATAGTAGACACTTCACAGTCTATTTTGCATGAAGAGAATTTATGTAAAGAAAATAAGCTTTTGATTAAAGGTTTGTATAGTAGTACACTATTTGGCTGAGATACAACTATTTGAAAATCTAGAATCTGAACAAAATATTGAGAAAATCACATATAAAGTTGTGTAAATGCAGTTCAAAAATTAAGTTTTAATATATTTACAGTAGGAAATGCACAAAATATCTTACTGGAATGTCATCCTCTTGATTTTGGCACAAAAGAAAAATTCATAATTTTGATGCATACAATATATTTTTGGCTATTACTACAAATATACCTGTGCTACTGATGACCAGGCTCACAATTGTGCATTGCAGAGATATTAGCTGTGACTGACAGTTGATTACTTAGTTGTTTATCTGTGATTGGCAGGTGGTGTGTATGCTGCAGTCTCTGGCCAGTCTGGAGGCTTGGTTGGAGGCGGTGGAGCTGTCCATCAGGCAGGCGTCTCTGGCAGGAGACCCCGAGTCCGTGAGCGTGGCGGAGCAGGAGAGCTGCCAGCTGGAGCAGGAGCTGGAGAACAGACGTCTGGAGCTAAATAGCCTCAGACAGGAAGTAGATCATCTGAGCAGTCAAAGACATCTTCACACTCAGCTGCTTCCTGCACGCCTGAAAGACGTAGAGATGAAGTATGTGTCGCCAGGACAATACGGATAGACGGTGTTTAGATGTTTGGATGCCCGAGTGTCGCTGTTTCTTTCAGGTTCAGCAGTGTGCAGATGGCACTAACTCAGCAGAGCGCGGAGCTGAAGGACACGCGGATGCTCACCGAGTTCCTGGAGAAGGTGGAGCTCGAGGAAAGTCACTACAGCACCCTGGGACAGGTTAGCTATGGCTTGTTATTATTTACATTCATACATTTGGAAAATGCATTTATCTAAAGGTATTTACATTGCATTGAAAGTTTTCTTTTCTTTTTTTAAATGCAAATGTTACATACATGAATAAAAATCAGTTAGATTTGCATTAATCATACTTATATGGAGGAATTTCAGAGGATCCCCAAATCCAGGTCTGAAAAACTTGTGGCATCTTTCCCAAAAAGACTCATGGCTGTATTCATGTGATATTTCAGTTTTTCTTTTGTAATAAAATCCACCTATCCCACCCTCGTGAACTTCCTCCAGTGGGGCAGTCAGGGATCCGACAGAGCTCTGAGCTTCCCTCTGCCCTCGCCCTCTGGGGTAGATCCCCTAGGGCTCCGGGTCTGCCTGATTCCCTGATTGATCCCCGGACAGTTTCCAAACAAGCTTACTTATTATCGCAGAGGAAGTGTGAACTAGTTAAATGAATCGTGAAACGCGCTTTAAAGGAATAGTGCGCCCAAAATGAAAATTACAGCATGTTACTCTTCCCCAAGCCATCCTAGGTGTATATGACTTTCTTCTTTTAGATAAACACAGAGTTTTGAAAAAAAATGATTCTGGCTCTTTCAAACTTGATAAAGCTGGTGGATAGTGGCCATTATTTTAAAGCTCCGTAAATCCGATATATCCACAAATAATGCAACGTAAAACTAACCTATACACCATAGGGGGGTTATCACATGTCATTTGAAGCAGATCAACGGGTCTGAGATAAGTTGCATCATATGTCGCATCATAAGTTAGCCGAGAAGCCGGAACTCTGAAGCAGTTGATTTCTTTTAAAGCAGTGTTTGGGAGCTTTTAAGGCTCCAAAAACGGCGTCTTAGTGGTAAAGAATAAAATTAGCATTTTCATTCAGACTAACACGAAAAGACCAACAAGTGGTAATATGGGATAATGCTTCATTTTGAAGTCATAGTAAAACGGCATGGAACACATTTTAAAAATAATCAAAAAAAAAGAATCTTTTCAATAATTACGAGCTGACTCTTTCTTTGGCAAGACAAAAATACGTATACACTGTGCACTTTATTTAATTTAATTTAAACTTTGCAGGATGTTTTCATTCACTAAAAGCTGGTAGACACATGAAAGGTCATTTCAAAAATCCATAATAGAGGCACTTTAAAACAACAACTACAATATTATCGCTCAGCCCTGGTTTATTTCTTATTTTACTGTGTTCCTCCAGCCACTGTGCAGTGAGCTGGACCCTGGACCATCTCTGCTGGGCTTGCCGGTTAGGGGACACCATGGGCCCCTGATGGAAGCCATTGGGAACCCTGTGAAGGAGCTCAGAGAAGCAGTGGAGATGCTCAATGACACGGCGCGGGAGAGGGGCCGCTCGCAGTCACATGACCAGAGCATTCAGGAGCTGCTCTCCAGGGTGTGTAGGGTCAGAAATTAACTTTTGTTTTGTTGAGGCAGACCTGTCAAGAAAGATGAGAGTATTCACTAAGTGTTCTCGTTTTCCAGCATGCTGTGGTGTCGGCGCGCATGGAGCAGTGTCTACATCGCTGTGCTGAACTCGCTGTAGATGTGCTGGATATGGAGAGTGAGATGGCTGTGAGATGTGAGCCAGATCGTTGTGGTCTGGATGAACTGCAGGAGTACCAGGACCAGCTGGAGGTATGGGTGAACTAAACATTACTGCAGGAGTTTATGGCGTTTTATCTTACAAAACCTGCCTCCCATTTTACCTTATTTTTAGGACAAGTAAAATATTTTGCAGTACTGCCTTGTTTTTTATGAGTTGTTGATTTTCTCCTAACAATCTTATTGCACACTCACACACATAAAAAAACTTTGTACAATTTATACATGCAGAATTCATGCAATTTACCTATGTGTACTGTATGTGTTTTGTTTCTTTTTGTTTTTTTCATGAGGTAAGTCCAGGCAAGCCACCAAGCCTTTTCGCAACACAATAATATGTCAGAAGAATTTACCATTGAACACGCTCTTAGAACAGGAAGCATCTTGTTTGCCAGGAATCTGTGACCTCCCGGTGTTGATCTAATGGAAATGTCTTTCTCCCACCTCTTATGATGAATTTGTTTTAGCACATTGTTTCTAGAATCTGTTTCCTGTTGTGGTTGAAGCTGGACATCCACCGAGGTTTAGCCAGACCCTTGTTTTGTTCAGTAGATGTTAATGAAGTGAGCCCACACATGCCTTTATTATCCACACAGGACTCCATTGTTTGCAAGTTTTTGGCGTTTATGATGTGTATTTGTATGTGTCGGCTGATTCATTTGAGAGCGCAGCATTGTGCGGGTGTGTTGCAAAGCAAAATACATGATGGCGTGCAAACACATCTGTCTGGAAACCCCAAAGCACAAGAAATGACCTAATGGCTCATACTAAAATAGTTTGATGCTCATGCACAAAGCATCTTGACAATCTCTGTTTTGCAGCAGCAGCTTGATTCTTTTTAATGGTTTTAATTAACTTCAGAAACTCTGACAGCGATGCATATGGGAAGCATATGGTTCCTTTACCAGATTTAAAGCACTGAAAGTGTGAAGCAGTAAGAGTTTGCACAACTGCAAAAATAACATGTGATGGTAGTTTGCGATTGTGGACATATTGCGATTGAGGAGTCATATGATGTTGCTAAAAAGAACATTATTTTGTGGGTAATGCAATGTGTTTATGTGGTTTAAGTGTCAAAAAACACATAATTTTCCACATTTTGAACATTGTTTCTCCACTAAACCCACCTCCTGAAACAGTTAGATTTGTACAAAGCTCATCGTTCTAAAAAAGCGAGGTGTGCTCTGATTGGCCAGCTATCAAGTGCATTGTGATTGGTCGAATACCGCAAGCATGTGGCAGAAATGTTACGTCCCTTAACTATAGCATGATGCCGAGCAACAAGCACTACCATTCACTGCTCAAAATTTGCAGTTGAATAGTAAGTAGCATGTTCTTTTAATAATAAAACATAACTTACTTAAAGGTTGTGAGTCAGAAGCACCAGACTGTCCTTGCAAATGAATTGCTCCACTTTATAGTCTCTGTGTACAGCCAGCATAGGCTACTCTCCAGGTTTTAGGAAGTCTGTCCTCCATAAAAGCTGTTAAAGGGTGGTGTGGGCCGGTCATATCTTATTTAAAGGGATCTTTATGTAGGCACTAACACTCCAAAGAGAAAGAAAAACTGGAAATCACATCATATGACCCCTTTAAACATAGCCGTGTTTTCTTCTTCCAGGCTGAATACGGGCTCTTGGAGAATGAAGTGGAGGCCATGGCGAGTCTGGCCAGTCGTTTGTCAGACGTGTGTCCGGAGAGGATGAATGCTGTAGGGACTGAGATTCAGACCAGCCTGAACGCCTGGGACGAGCTCAGCAGAAGTGTGGCTGAAAACAAGAAGAGGCTCATGCAGTTTGGACACCTGCGTCATTTCTTCAGGAACTACTTGGCAATGATGTAAGTCAATGATAAAACAATTAAATGAGACCTTATTTTCTTACTTGTTAAAGACTGACATCACAAAAACACATGCAGGTCATAGTTTACACTAAAAACAAAATAAAGGAATTATTTTTTAGGACACTGAACTTTTTTTGGGATTTTAGGGTGAAATGTGACCTGACCATGTTTTGGTGTGACTCCACAGGAATGTTCTATGAATATAATTTGCAAAGCTCATTTTTGATTTATTGATGGGAGATGTCTGTTCACATTGTGTTTTCTTCATGTGTTTGAAGAAGAGTCTGGTGAGCATCATCTTGAGCTGTGTGTGTTGGCCTGGACCGCTTGTCTTCACCTCTCTGCCGTTCATCTTCTCTCCCACAGCTCTTGGACAGAAGACACCCGCTCTTGCATTTTCTCGGAAAACGCTCTGCGTCAAAGCCGAGAGAACCAGGAGCCTCTGGTTAAGGTTCTGGATCGGCAGATTGAGCAGAAGTTTGAGGAGTTTGATCAGCTCGCCGTGGCTGGAAAAAAGCTCTTTGATGACGAACATCACCTCAGCAATATGGTATGTAAGCTGTCTTTAATATCTGCTTCAGCTGCATTGCTCAACTGATATATAAACAGATTTTGTAACGCTATACTCTCTCTAATTCTCCTATGAAAGAACAACCTCAAGTCTTTTTTTTCAATGCTCTTTCTTGTGCAGATCAGAGAGAGGATGGAGGAGCTGAGGAGCATGCTGGGATGGATCCTGGTCCACTGGAGGGCTCAGAAGGATCAGCTGTTGAGCAGACAGAAGTCTGAAGAAGCTCAGACAGATGCCATTTACTCTGAGGCTACGGTCTGCAGCCCGCAAACACGGGTACGAGCATTCCTTTTAATTTATCTTTTCTTTGTGGAATGTGGCTTGTAATTCCTAAGTTTTCATGAGAACGAAGAAGTCTTCTCATAAGGCATGCTAATTCTGCCATTGTTCAGGTGGAAACCTCACCCGAGGTCCCTCAGATGAGAACAGAAAGCCTCACAAGTGCGCCCCCTGGTGACGTGGAAGACGGTTTGCAGCACAATTATGGATATGAGGTGATGCAAAGTGTCGGTCCTAAAGGAAGCGATGATGGAGATCGTGTAGAGAGGCCGGACTCACCGTACTTGGTCCTAAAGGATCCCAGTCCAACTTTAGGAGGCACCGTCAACCTCATCCTCAGCTTCAGTAACTCTGGAGACACACAGATCCAGGTACAGGCGCCTGCCAAGGAAGGTGGTATACCAGTGGCCGAACCTTTGCACAGGGTGAGCATGATTAAACATCACAATCACACACAGTCAAACCCTATTGCACTTATATGCTGCTCTGTGTTGATATCCCTCTCAGTATCCTCACATTTCCTTCTCTTTCCTCAAAAACACCCTTCTCTGTTTTATTTTGTTCTGCGTTCCCCTTCAGCCTGCTGAGTCTCACTCTTCTGCCTCTAAAAGCTTTTGGAAGCGCTGCCAGGGGCTTTTTGGTAGTTTAAAGAGAAAGAAAAAGATTTATCGACACAGTGCAGAAGAGGTAAATATTGTTGGTCGGTGGCCCTGCACGAGAAAACAGAAACATGGTAATTGTGTGCAGTGCTGGGTAGTAACTGATTACACTTAACCTGGATTACGTAATCAGATTCAGATTATACAACATGGTAAAATACTTGAAATCAGACTACAGTTTATTTTTTTATTGGTTACATAGTTGCATACTATTCACAAAATAGCAATTATTCATAATTTCATCATCTTTAAAATTTTCCTTTCTAAAATAACCTGCTGCTAAACATTTTCAGTGTTGTGGACATTTACACAAAGATTAGTCAGCTGACTATAATTTCACAGAAAACTGATTACATTACATTTGACATTCAAAAAATTTAGGATTTGCAAAAAACTTTTTTTCTCAACATCCCAACATTGCATCAACTACTGGTTGAACAAATTTTTTGTATTATTATTATTTAATCATGTATTGGTATGTATTTGAAAGGGTTTCATCTTTAAATCAGGATTGTTTTAAAATTATTTTAATTTTTAATGTTTTTATTATGCATTTATTAGCAGTTCCTTCACTAACCGCAGTTTGGGATACCTTGCTGTAATATAATGTTTACTGCACTTTATGTTGTTAATAAGAATGAGTGGAATATATTTTCTTTCTCTTTGTATTTTTATATTAATATTTTACAAGATTATTCTATTTAAATCAATGTGATAAACAATTTAGGTCAAAAGTATGGAAGCTCTATTCTGGCACTGAATAATTAAAAAAGAAAAAGAAAAAAGAAGACGGTAATTACAAGTTTTTAATTTGAACATTTTTCTTTTCTTGTAACTGTCAGTTCACTTCTTGCAATTTAGACTTTTCTCTCAGAATTGTGCAATTTAAACCCACATGTTATAAAGTCACAAATGTGAGATATAAACTGCCAATTCAGTTTTATTTATTTATTTTATTTCAGAATTGCGGGATATAAACTCACAATTACAAGAAATCTAAAATCTTTTCTAAAAGTTTATATCTTACAGTTGTTACATCTCGAATTGTGATGGGAAAAAAGTCAGAATCGGGAGATTAAAAGTCACAATTGCCTTTTTACTTTAGTAGTGAAAATGGGCTTCCCTGCAGACGTAATCAAAAAGTAGTCTGATTATATTCCCTAAAATGTGTAATGTAATGGATTACGTTATTAAATACAATTTTTGTGTAGAATTTGTGAGAAATCTACCCAGCTCTGCGTGTGTGTGTGTGTGCATGAGGACTGTAGTGTGATGGACTGACTAACATCATGATCTTGAAACATCTTATCATATATTTTTTCTTTTATTACCAAAGCATTGCAGTACATCTCAGAATTATAGTATAATAGTATTCTATTCTGAAATATCGCCATTGGCCTGATCGTTTATTTATGCATTGGTTGGAAAGACAACAAAGCCAAAGAGGCTGTGATGGAAAAGAGGTCACTACGGTTTAGAAGAGATTGCAAACAGGTATGGGCAGGAAATTTAAAGATGTCGGAGGAAATAGCCACTTCCAATGATCTCATTTTGAGCTGCCGGTATATATGAGAAGTATTAGAATCCGGGAGGAGAAACTCTTCCAAGACTCATATGAAGCCTCATTTCAAACATTCGGGTTGTTTACAAAACTGTCTTTGGGAACATTTTGAAAGTAATTGCAGCAAAAATAAAAAGTGTGTGTTTCTTGGAACGGTTACAGGGTCTTAAAATATTGTAGCGGGTAGTAGCCTTAAATGGTTTTGCAACATCCTTGGGACTTTTATTATGCCATTAGAGTCTGTGAAATAAAAACTTTGGTCGGTATTAGAAGTTATTTTGGTCATTTTGCCCATTGCTGTAGGTTAGCAGCTCTCATGTAATCCAGTATTTCTTATTTTTAATATCAGGAGGATTACCATTTGTGGGAAAGTGTCTAGCTGCTGTCATATCATTTAATTTCATTTTTTGCATTTTTATATCTTCTGTCAGCAGGATTGTGTTTTGTGCCCTTGCAGCTATAAGCACATATAAAACCTCTCATAATAAAAATGAGACCCTAGAGATCAGAGCCTATAATTGCAAAAATGTAGAAATGATGATTGAAACATGTGTATTGAGTCTTCTGCACCAGTACAATAGCTTTGCATCAGGAACTGAGCAAACTTTACATTTAATTAAGTTTGATAAGATTACTATGAGTCAAATGAAAAAATTTACAATTTTGTCTTGGACAGCCCTACCTTTTACTCTTTAAACTATTGATCTATCATGACAAAGGACTCTCAAAGAGGCCAGAGGTTATTATTAGATCTAAAGATTTGCTGCAAATCAGTTCTTTTAATCAGATATGCATGGACGGAGAAAAACAATGACAAAAGAAACAGGTGATAAGGGAGATGATAAAATGCATGCAGTGGGGTTTTTCACTCTTATGTAAGCTTTTTTTAGGGCTGATGTAAACTCATGACAGCAGCGCTGTGCTGAGATGTGACCTCACCCTTCGCTTCCCATGATCGCTGAGATTTGAAATGGGTCCCAGCAGGAGCGGGGGGGGGGTGCTGGAGAATTTGTTGCGAACTTTCTAGAAGACCTTCCTGACTGATCTGTGGGTAATTTATGGTCTGGGGCTGCCAGAGCAGCACAAGATTAGTCACGGGGTGAAAGGTCAAGCCATTACAGCTGTGTATGACGACATGTTTAAGAGCAGATGATTCTTATTAAGAGTTAAGAAAAAAATTAAATAAAATCAAGTGTGCCTGTCATGCTAGTGTTCTTTTGTTGATGCTGTTCTAATGTAAACCTAATGCTTTTGCATTATTATTGGTGTTTTGTGTTGCTTTTTGATGTAAGCAACCACTCAGAACACCATAGCACAACCATCTAGAACACACACATACCTTAGCAACTGCATAGTAACACCCTAACAGCTATTCAAAACATGATCGTAACAGCATAGCAGCTCCCTGTCAATCATCTAGAACACATTAGCAAATACATAGCAGTGCCTTTGCAACCAGTTCAGAATAACTGCATAGTAATGCCCTGACAACTGTACACACCATAACTTAGCAATAGCATGGCAAACCTAGAACTTCTTTAAAATAGCATAGCATCACACTTAAAAACATATAATATGGCCTGGCAACTATCCCGAATCTTGTAGCAACTCCCTGGCAACCACCCGGAAAAGCCAAGAGATCTTTTGGCCTTGCCAAAAATCCAGAACACCAAAAGCAAACTTTAGCAAACACTCAGAACCTTACCAACTGCTTAGTCACTGCATCTTGACGACTAACCACAACACCTTGGCAACAGCATAGCAATGCCCTAACGGCCACCCAGAACATCTTAGCAACTGCATAATAGCCCTGGAAATTATCTAGAATATTAGCGAAAGCATAGCAACACAAAAAAATCTACTAATGTTGGTAACCACACTGTATGTAGCGATGACATAGCAACGCCCTGGAAAAACTTTCACAACATCCTGGTGGTGTATTAGCAAGTTTTGCATAATTTTTCTTCAGAGACTGTAGGAATTGTTTATTTTATTCCATAAGAAATGTGAATTCCAGCTGCTTAACATAAGCAGTGAAGGAAAAGATGTTTCAGCATTTTAAATGTTTTTTATCAATGCAGATCAATGTCATC
This sequence comes from Enteromius anoplus, assembly GCA_032359395.1. Lineage (NCBI taxonomy): Eukaryota > Metazoa > Chordata > Actinopteri > Cypriniformes > Cyprinidae > Enteromius > Enteromius anoplus. The sequence continues at coordinate 21,074,362 of JAUMHG010000055.1, forward strand.
ATTCATCAGTAACAAATGTGAAGCAACATGTCTGTGTTTTTGCTTAGGAATGCTTTGCTTGAGCCAGGCACTCACAGAAGTGCTGTGTTCAGATACTAAAACACTTATTTTCATAAATGGTTATACAAATAATCATTTTTCAGTGTTTGAATTGTGAATTACACTGGCCATAAAAAGTATTTGAACACTTAAGCCACACTTAAAAATGAATGTCATTGCATAAGATGCTAAAATATTAGACCAGTCACATTTATTATAAAGATGATGTAAACAATGTAAACAATCACATTTACATCATCCAAATGCATGTCTGCAGATGCCACTTCATTTGATATTTTGTTTTGCAATGCAATGACATTGATTCATTTTTATGTGCGACCTAACCACCCAAATGCTTTTTAGGTGCACTGCACATCAGATAATTAGCATGATATATCTTTGAAAGGTGAACTTTCAGCTGAAGTACTTTTGCATGCTATCCATTTTATGCATGGAAGAAAAAATGTGATAACCCTCTTAAACAATCTTTCCCATGTGTGTTTTAGGTAAGTACTTACTTGCATGTTACGGAAAACAACACGGCAGTGTATGAGAGTATGACGCTTCCCCAAGACAAAGCTCCTAGGCCTTCCTCATCCTCTCCCAGGACCTCCCTGTACACTCTCTCCTCCCCTTGCACCTCCCCATACTCCTCGTCCTCCATTGAAGACACCCCTCAGCAAGCCAACAACCTCCTGCCAAAGAATGGCAACATCTTAATCTTTAGCAGCCTGAAGAGGAAGAGCAAGAAGGTGAAGAAGAAGAAAGATGACCGTAGACACACCATTCAGAAGATCATGGGAGAGGATCTTTCAGAGGAGGCTGATTTGCCACCTGTACATGAACCTGAGACATACAATACACATACTTGGCCCCTGAAGGAAAGGAAGAAACGGAAAAATGCAAGGAAACCAAACAGTGATGGAACTCAGCTTTTGGACTACATAAAGAACCCTTTAGTGAAAGACATAGATGAAGAGTGTTCTGGGGAGGTTAGATCTCCAGTTCACAGCACTGTAGAAGTTGCCACCAAACGACATGTGAAGAACCACTGCAGATTTCTGTCCTTGGGTTCTGTGTTAAGCTTCGACCTGCCCAAGGATATGAGCCTTATCCCTAGCATTCAAGATGTCATTACAATTGGCCCTCCTGAGCAAAAGAAAACCAACTGTCATCACCAGGACTCCCAGGTTGAACGACCGACAGCTTTGAGCACCTTTAAAACAGTCCGCTCACCTTCAACCCCAAAAGAAGAGCCCAAACTAATTTCCCCAGGTGAAGTAACCCTCAAGATTGATGGTAAAGAATCCAAAAAGATCAGCCTTGACACAGATTTATTTACTGAAGATGAATTTCCTCCTCCACCTTCTCCAGTTGTTGAAGACACCTCATTTGAAGAGAATCATCCTTTATCATTCAGTGACTTGACCAATATACAGCAGAAACATCTGTCTGAGATCAGTATAGTGCCCAAAGAAGAGGTGGTTAGTTGTAACGCAAATGTGACTCAACTTGAAAACAAGGAGAGCCACTACGTAAGTCCTCCAGAAGATGCAATCCAAGGGATAGCTAACCACAACTCAAATGCACCAGAGATTCATGTATGTCCTAGTGTCCATACCTTGGTTCACAATCTTAATGCACATGTGTTCCATAGGCCAGTAAAGACCTCCAGCACTCAACAGTTAAGTCCCAGCCATGCATCTCATGTGGTGTTGAACTTCAGAGCCAATGGAAGAGAGGACTCAGTGGACTCTGGTCACTCCAGCTCTGGAAGCTTCAAGTTATGTGCTGAGGGTCCATATATAGACTCCTCAGATTGTCCAGTGCCCAAAAAGACAATTGGGAAGGTACAATCCCTGGATGCAGGAGTGTCCAACAAGAACTTTGGGTTCTCCAAGGACAAGAGCATTACCTTATCTATCGATATTGATGATCCAATTCATCCTGACCATCAACAGTTTGAGCAGGAAGAGGAGGAGCTGGAGGACATCTGGAACCACACCAACAGCTACCGAGAGAGTCTAAACTCTGACATCATGTATAATGGCTACCAGGCCACATCCTCTCCAGACCAGCCCAGGGAACCCTCACCCAAAGAACAAGCAGTGCTCTTCAGGAAGTTGGTCACGGCCTCTGCACCCAACCTTCTTGTGGCAGAGTTCAGACTGCCACCATCTGTCCAGACTGTGATGGGTTTTGGGAAGCAGCAAAACCCAAGAGAAGAAAGACATATTCTGGATAAAGGGGACAGGAGGTCTTGGGCTGCATTCACTCAACAGGAACAGGTTTACAAGCAAGTGGCTGTTAATGAAACTGCTTCAGATACGGTGAAACTACCTGAAATACAGGACCAGAAAAAGTATATCTATCATTATAGAGAGGAGGAGGAAGAGGAGGAGGAGGAGGAGAAGGAAACAAGTTTTCTGAAGGTGAGGTCTATAAGTTGGCAGTCAAACCCTGTTAGATGTGGTTTAGGACTTTAGTCAGGAGTGTCCAACCCTACTCCTGGAGGGCCACTGTCCTTTAGAGTTTAGCTCCAACCCCTGTTTAATACACCTGAATTAGCTAATCAAGGTCTTTTTAGGCATACTTCAACTTGCCTCAACACCTGTCTGGAAATTTCAAGCTAAACTCTGCAGGGCAGTGAGGTTGAAAATTCATGGTTTAAGTCCTGCTCTTTGAAGGCCAATATCTTCTAGTGAAGGACACACACCTAAACCAAGGACCTCAAGGTCTTCATGGTTTCTAGGTACTTCCAGGCATGTGTGTTGAGGCAAGTCAGAGCTAAATCTGCAGGATGGTGGCCTTGTGGTTTAAGTTGCCTGTTTAATTCCTTCTCCAAGAGCACCATTGAGCACACTTGAACTAGCCAATCAAGTTGTACTAGGCATACTAGAAACCAGGGAGGTTTGTTGGGTCAAGTTGGAGCTGAACTCTTGGCTTATGCTGCCTTGAACACATCAGAATGATATCTATGAGATGAGAGCCACCCAAGTGTTGTATTTAGTAGTAGAATGCTTTGAAAGCCTTGACCTTCTGATTTAGAAGCTTGTCGAGGACAGAATGGTGGATACCTTACATTTCCCGTCATTCTCTGTGGAAGCAAAAATGTTTTTCAATGATGCAGTTATATTAAATGGCTGAAGTAGGAACCTTCAAAGACGATTGAGGGATTTCATGGAAATCTTTACTCTCAAATAAAGTTGTTGCTAGCATATTTCATATAATTTTGCCCATTGTTGTAGTTCTAGTTAGCACACATGTAATCTGTTTTTGTCATGCTAATTAATGCATTGATATGTGTTTTCTCTCCACAGGACCAGTCCATGAGCCTCCTGTCTGTTCATATGGAATTGGATGGGATAAATGACAATGATATCCAGGTATAAAAAGTATAATTGCAGACCAGATACAAGAACAGAGTATATGCTAAGAGTTGGAATGGGGAAATAGTTTTTAGTAGGTTTTTAACACTAGTCGTTGACTGTTGTTTTTCAGAATGGAAGAGAAGAACTGGAACTTCCATCAATGGAAGGTACACTGGAAAGGAAACACAAACTACAACTGGGTGGAAAGAAAGTAAATATCACAATTACACATATTGTCTTGACCCCAACCACAACAAATAAGCATTTTGGCTGTGTTTACACTGGCCAAACAAAATCAGATTTTTCTTCTGACACAGATCGGAATTTTATGCATGCTTGTACACTCCACAAAATCCGATTTTTTTCACAACTGATCTGGGACACTTCCAAATAGGAATTTTAATCTGATACACATCCGATATCTGGACATCCAACCTACTGTACGTCTGCTTACATATCTGATTCCCCGGGGAATTCCCAATGCAAGGGCAACACATTTGCCCATAAAGACAGCGTTAATGCTGGCTAATTTTATTGAGTAAATGTGACTAATAGGAGACAAATGAAAACTACCGTTATTTTTCATTTGTTCAGTCAGATTTTGTGCTGCAAACATCCATGCCAAACTGTTGTCCATGCTGGGAAATAATAACGGCCACTCAATGCGAGTTATAAATTATTTTAATAGCACGGCCATTCAGATCATGTGCGTAATAATGCCATCACTGACAATCATTTAGAGTGGGAATTAATGTAAACATAGTAATGTAAAGTTAATGTAAACAGGCCAAAAAAATCGGATTTGTGCATTAAGATTTGCAGTGCAAATGCAGCTTTTGTGTCCAGTGCCTCGTGCTTTTACCTGCAGGCTACTGTGGTAGAAGTCAAATTAGGTTACATTACGGTTGGTCTTTATGTAACCAATAAAATACATTTACTATTTTAGGCACCATGCAGGGCATGGAACTCCTATCATGCTGTGCTATACAAACAAACAATATGTTTCTATCAGGAGAGGAAAGATACACTCAAGGTAAGCTTGGATACTTCATGTTCTGGCTTTGCAACCAAGTAGAAAAATTAGTGTTCCTTTATTGCAAACAGACATCATTAGTTACATTGCAAGGTTGAACTTTGATTAAATTGTGATTGAATTAAGGCAGCTGTAAAGCACATAAGGGTATGAGTTTAGCTAAAAATGACTCTATATTTGTACTCCACAGAGCTGTGTGACTAGCCTTCCTCTAAATCTAATTGGAGCAGTTTGTGAACCATCGCCAGAGTACACCAAAAAACCCAACTGCTTCTGCTTGAGGTAATTGACGCACAGCTCTCATGTTTGTCTTAGAGATGGAAGTAGTAGTTTAAATAATTTTCACCTGCACATATTTATTTGAAGGACTTCACATTTCTCAGATTGCAGGATGGATCTGAGTATCTCCTCAGTGCATCGTCACGATTTATGATGAAGAAATGGATCCTCAGAATCCAAGCACACGCTGGTAATACACCATATGCTATCTGTCTGTTTGTTAACAAGTTTTCAATTAAAGCATAATATGAATACAGTCATATTCACATAAAATCCTCTTATCTCTACAGCGTCTAGTGATTCGGTAATGAACAGATCAGCATGTCATGACTCTTCAGCTTCAGCAACGCTCCCTAGACATTCTCCTGCTATCAGCGGCTGTCAGTGTGGAGATAAATGTCACTGCTCCATGAGAAATTATGTCACCACCACCGTTTTAGCACAGAGTCAGCCAGCGTCAGGACGAACCAAAGAGATCATAGTTCACACCAGTGACGCTCTGCAGATCCACCCAAGGCATCAGGATCTGTTGCTCCCCTTGTTCTCAGATTCGGGACATTGTGGTGAGAAACTGTGACTAATACAGTTTAGTGAACTAAGAAAAAAATAAAAAAAGAGTAGATTTTCCTGTAACCGGACACTTTTTGCCAACAAAAATTGTGGTTACCTTTTTTTTTTGAGCATTGGTTCACAAAAACAAACTAATAGGGGAATATATTGATATATTGATATATATTGAAATATATTGAAGGCTTCTGAAAATTCGGCTTTTCCACCACAGCTACAAATTACAATTAGAAATTTGCTGTCAAACGATTTATAGCATCCAAAATAAAAGTTTTTGTTTACATAATATGTGTACTGTG
>JAUMHG010000055.1:21080049-21090288 GCA_032359395.1 Enteromius anoplus
CCGATCTTATATTTGTATTCTTATATTTTATTATATATAAATATACAAAGAACATATAAAGAACATATTTTTCTTAAATATATACATGCATGTGTTTGCCTTTAATAAATATACACAGAATATGTTAACAGAAAATTTTATTTTGGATTCGAATAATCATTTGACAGCACTAGTAACAATACAAAGCAGTTATTTTAAATTTTAATATTTAATGATATGTTGTGTGTATATATAGTAAAATTTAGTTAAATGTTTCTGTTCATAACTATTTAATAGGGTCATACAACGCCATTGATTTAGTGCCTGAAAGTATATTATGAAATATATAATTTATAATAAATGTCTATAAATTGTATACATATGTGGTTAATAAGTTGACTGTAATGAAACAATTTTATATTACACTAAAAAAAATTCTTACCATTTTGTCTTGTCCGATAAAAAAAACAAACATTAAATATATAATTAAATATATATATAACCTTAAGTAAGTTACCTTTATGTATTTGAAAGCATGCTTGAGATAAATTTAGCTTTGAGTTTGACAGTTTCAAAGTACCTTCCTCAACACTGCCGACTAATGCAAGTAATAAATAAATAATATGCAAGACAAATTTTTTAGACATCCAAAAGAGGGCAGTAAAGGACTCTGGACTCGGAGCTTCACGCAGACATTGAGACATGGTCACATCTGTTCGCTGTCAGCAGTTTTCTATTTCTGGAAAAGCACTTCTATTCAGCTCTGGAATTTGTCATTTCCACCTTGGTCACATTATTCCTCACCTCGAGTACTTTGTTACTCACTTATACTGTCTGCCCTTGTGCTGTAGAGGTTGAATGATTCCATTTTTGTTTTCTCTCTTTCTCTGAAGAGGATGAGTTTGACTCTCATGGACAGTGTCTGAGACAGAAACCGTCCTGTATGTCCACTAGTGAGGGCTGGACCAGCGAAAAGAGACGCTCACACTCCTTTACCTCAGGTACATCTGAGTCACATCTGAGTCACATTTAACACATCCATTAGCACTGAATTCAGTTGTCCCTAAACTAAAATAAGGCCAAAAAAAAATCACAAGTAATGGCCCTATGAAGAATATTTTGCTTTTTTTTTATTCTGGCCTGGTTTCATAGAGGGGGCTAACCCTTAGACAGGATTAGGCCAAAGTTCAATTAGGGCATTTACGTAATTTATAAACATGCCTTACTGGTGTGTATCTTAAGGCAAACACAGGCACTGACATGTTTTAAGATTAGTTATGTTTCTTTCAGTTGAAACAGATTTACATACACATAGATTTACAGATTTACATTTTTTAAGCGTTAAAAAGCATGAACAATCAGTTAAAATAATAAGACTTTAACAACTTATGGTTAACTGTATGGTTTATTACAAATTTATTATACAAAACTGTGGAATTCAAATAAAGGCATGAGACATTAACAATATAATTAAAATGTTATCAGTTTTTTTGGCAACAGACGTTTACTACTGAAATTAAAACATGGATGAAAAATAGTGTAATTATCCCTTAATAACATTTTGTGCTTTTTTTTTTTTACATCTCTTCAGCCACATATCAGAGGATCAAGCCTGTAGCGCCTCCTTCATGTAAAGGCCAGGACAGCAGCTCTAGCTACTCAGTGACTCTTTTCATTGGAGACGGTGAGATGCCGTCTGTCTGTAAAAGCACAACGAGGGCTTCGCCAAACAGCATCCGACAGGAGTCCTTCTCCGATCTGCCCATGAGGAGCTACATGAGCCTCCCGCGACCCCCAAACAAATCCGTCTTCAGGAAGTTCTTTGGGAAAAGGGAGTGACACTTTCTGTGACACTGCAGGTCAAAGACCCAGACTGACATGTGCAGGACACAAGTTCAAAACGTTATTTATGGATCTGTTGGAGAACCATTTGTTTATTCTTTTTGAATGAGATCTTGTATGATTGTGTTGCTGCGAGATGTGTAATGTTCACTCCTTCGACTTCTAAATTCAGCAGCCGCTTTGATATCGGGATCATGAAGGGTTTAGTCAAAAACATTTGTCATCATTTACTCACTCTCATGTTGTTCCAAACCCATATGACTCTTTCTTTCAGGGAACATTATGCATTTAGCTGCACTTTTTATCCAAAGCAAATTACAGATGGTCAAAATAAATGATCACACAATTTAGAAGCAAGCTAGAAAAGAGGAGAAATGCAAAAAAGGGGAAAATGCTGAAATATTTAAAGAACAATGAAGTCTATCAAGCTCCAAAAAGACAAAAACACACAAGAGTGCTTATGACTCATCCACTATATACCAATTGCTCTGAAGTCATAGAACAGCTATGTGTGAGATTTTTTAAGTTTAAGTTTTTAAGTGCATTAGTTTAAGTTTTTACCCTCTACCCAAACATTTTAATATGAAGGTCCAAAAAAACCTGATTGTGGGCCAAAAGTAAATACATTATATCCTAGCTATATTATATTGGTATATTCAATTGTGTATTAAATTATATGATAATGTATTGGTCTATTAAATCCAACTAAATAATTTTTTTAAACCATTTTATTTTTGCTATTTCTTCCCCTTTTTATTCAGATTTTTTATTCAGTATTTAAACAAGAAGAGAAGTTTTGTTTTGTTTTTTCAGGAAAATGTAATTTTTTAATGAAAGGCCTTTTCCAGCACTAAATAAAAAGCTTTTTCGTAAGGTATAAAGTCGTAATTGTAAGTTATAAAATCAGAAATGCAAGATATAAAGACAGAATTGTGAGATATTATATTTCTCCACTCATAATCTGACTTTATGAATCGCTATTGCAAGTTTATATCTCACGATTCTGAGAAAGAAAGTCAGAATTGTGACTTTATATCACACAGTTGTGTTAAGTCAGAATTCTGAGATATAAAGTTGCAATTCTGTTTAATTAGGCTCTGTATGAAAGTGGCTCTCCTTGAGGAGGAATAGACTGAATGCAGTTTAAAAAGTGAAGAACACAACAACATAGGAACATCATGACATTGAGTAATGATCTATTCACACACTAAACATTATTACTATATCATATTATATTAAAACGTTTTAGTTATATCTATCATCAACTCTTTCTTTAACCTCAACATTTTCCCATGCTGAGATTTTTTTTTTTTTTCATTATTTTTTTCATGTGTATAAATGAGTGCAGTTTGCTGTGGATGTGATGACAACCATAAAATACTGCCTTACTGAATCTACTGATATGAGATTTTTGATACCTAATGTGTTTAGTGTTCCCACCACATTCCACTTCAGGTGGTTTTTAGTTCATGTATTTTCTGTTTTTGGCGTGGATTGCGTTTTCTGTTGCTGATTATCTGTGAGGTTCAGTATGTCCACTCGTTGTGTAGTTTCTCTGAGGTTTTGGCACATATTGTTTGTCAGCTTGTCATGTTTTTCTGTCGGCTGGTTTGAGTTCTGTGTGGTCTTACAGGGTTCGTTCAGCCAAAAATGAACGCTGCCATTATTTATTTACTTGAGGGTAAGTAAATGTTGACAGTAATTTACATTTCTGTCCAACTGTCCCTTTTAACGTGTGTTTTTCCAGACTAAACTTTTGATTCACATACTCTAGCATTGTTTTCTGTATTTAAACTAATGCAGTAATGTTTTCATAGAAAGATGTTGTTTTCACTGTCTGGGTCATGCATGATCTTTTGAGATTGGTGGCATGAATGTCTATGACCATTTTTTTTACACCATTTAAACATGTAATGCATTATTTTAGATATTTTACAGTGAGAAATATGTTCAGATTGTAAAAACTTAGTTAAATTGTGCCTTGAAAATAATAAGGTCATTACAGCAGTTTGAAGGAGCACAATGAGTTCACTTCTTTTTTCTTGAGTTAAGGGGCATGGCAAATCACAAATACTGTCATATACCTCCATAATAAACTGCCATTCAATATTGAAAGTCCAGAAGTAATAAACTGGATTAATAAAAACTGCAGAATATAAGTATAGCTGAAATTTGAACGGGACATCATATTGCATTTATACCCAGCAAACACATAACATTCTCTTAACATTCCCAGTTGGTTGCCTTTGGTCTCTGTCTTAAGATATGGCTATTTGAACATTTGTACTTCAATGATTCAAAAATCATTTTTAATGCTTTGTGTGACATAACTGCATATTGCTGAATCAAAATGAATTGTTACATAATAGGCATTTCTGTCCAATTCAAGCTGTGTTTATTTGTATTGCGCTTTTCACAGTTCTCCTCATTACAAAACAGCTTCACAAAAAAAAAAAAAAAAAAAAAATTTTTTATATTACCAAGGTTTATGTGTATACTGTAAATAGCAGAGGGCCTAAGACAGAGCCTTGTGGTACTTCATACTTTACTGGTGTTAACTGAGGATATTTCCCATTTAAATAAACAAAGTGGTAACGGTCAGACATGTAGGATCTTTTCTTAAAGCATATGACTGAATGCATTGTAGCTTTGTAATCGAACTATGAGTATATTATGAACTATCTAGTGTTGAATGCAGCACTAAGATCAAGTAGTTGAACTGAGATGCAGTCTGGTGCAAAAAGCAAGTCATTTGTGATTTCAGCAAGTGCAGTTTCTGTGCTATGATGGGACCTGAAACCTGACTGAAATTCTTAATGGATGCAATTTTACATGGGACTGGCAACCGCAATGTCCCCCCTTTTCATAAGACTCTGGTGACATGTTTAACAGTCATTAGCATCGAAAATCCTAAAAGTTATATATATTAAAGTATGCACATTTAGAACACCAGAATTATACTATAGTCGTCAAAACCCTAACATTGGGTTTTTATTTTGCTATTTGTACAAATGGGAAAGAAAAAAATATACTTGTGTTACTCTTCCATTCAGCATGTACAGTTACTTAACCCAACCATGACTACTTTTGTTGCTGACGAACACCTAAATGTGAAAAGGGTCCATTTGTTAATGTTTTTGAGAACCAAATAAATAATTTCTCTGTTGGTTTAATTTTGCAACCAAAAAATAACTTTCCCAAAAAATGTCCAAAAATAGTTTGCTGGGTATAGTTAAATTTCAGAAATGTATTTGAGAGATAGAACTATAACATAGTTGGCCTGTAATGAAGTGAAATAAGTTGCGCTTTACACTAGGTTGCACAGGTTTTGTGTAGATCTGACTGACAATACTTAAAGTAAACTGTACTTTTTTTTTACTATGCTTTGTGAAAACAGCAAAACATTTCGTAAATGCAACAAAAAGCCTTCGGCCCTGAGATAAATCAATGACCGCAGCTTCTCTTCTAGTGAAGAAATTAGCTGTTTGTTTGTTTGATGCCTGCTTTAACGATCCACCGGGCATAATTCCCCTCAAATGGGGATTTCAAAAACGCTGATGTGGCAACTGCAGATAAACATTGTAAGCAAGCCTGCACAATAATCATTAAAACAGCGAGGAGGAGATCTGAGCCTTCCAGCTTGGGCCCCAAACCCTCAGAGGTCGATGCCGAGCTTGTGCGTTTGCATATGAAAAGCTGTTATGACTGGAAGCTGGATGCCCCTCAAATCCCTTTAAGCTTTCAAAGAGTCTCCGCATACATAATTGGCAAGCATTTCATGTTAAAATTATAATAAGCGACAGTACAGTCGCCACTCCAAATGAAGCGAGCAGGGTTTGCGAAACAAAAGAGGATCGGCTGTTAATCTGGGCGTACCGGACCTGCTGACAGCGGGGGGTGAAAGTACTCAAACAATGGCTTTCATCACGTCGTCATTGTCAGATTAGAGTGCATTAAGTACTCGAAATGTGGCAAGTGCAAAGCGACGGAGCTTATTTAATGGGCCGTAGGTAACAGTGTGGTGTGTAAACATCATTCAGCATCAGCTCTCTACATGCAATATGACATTCAATAATATTTCCCATACTTAATATGGAATCAATATTCAAGTATGGAAAACAAATCCCAGTGGGATGTACAGTAGCTATTGTTTCTGATACAGCGAACAAATGCAAAACACAAATTCCTGTAAAATTTAAAGAGGAAAAACCATAAACCATTTCAAATCATGCTACTTTCTCCTCATCACCTACATTTAGTGGTACAAAACAGATTTCTAGGTTGGTATATTAATATTATATCATGTAATGAAATTACAGTATCTAACTGTAAATTTAACTCAAAACCAAACCTAAAATGTTGTTACCGTATTTTTTACAGTCAATTCCGAAAACCAGCTGCCGTTTTTTGTATGTAAATTTTAAAACAATGTAATGAATATATTAAAGAAAATAATGAAATAAATATCTAATAGAAAAATGATAGTCCATTGTATTTCATTCATCATTACATAACATTCCACATAATCTATATAGTTAGTGCCAAAAAGGGGACCACAACTTTTTTAAAGAAACTTTGCCTTACCTGTGTTTTGACTAGATGTTTTCTCCATACCTGACTAGAATATTAAATACCATATTATAAATATATTTTTTTCCTCAGAATTTTATGAGGAATACAAAGATCAAAAGACACTGTAAATGTCTGCACTGTCACTTTTCATCAATTTATTGTGTAAAATATCAATTAAAAAAATCTTGTATATAGTCGCTCCTGTTTTTCATTAAGTGTGTGCCTGGTGTTTATTTAATCCACTTCTCTGTCAATGACTCATTTCAGTGAGTGAAGTTATTTTCCTGTCCATCCAAATCATACCTTACCCCAGTCTGATCCCTGACGCTTACTGTTTGATGAATCAAAGATGACTGAAAAACTCTCAAGGACTTTCACAAAAGTCTGGGGCCATTAAAAGCCTCTCACTGAAATTGCTTAAGATTTAAAACAGAAAAAGTGTAAAAATTTGCTTTATCTGAGTGGCTATACCCATATGACCCTTTGGTCATTTTTTCATATGAGACAAATTTGATATTTAAATGATATAGTGGGGTCCAAAAGTCTAGGATGGCTAGTTGAAAACGCCTCTCTCACACGCCTATCTGACATCCTGCTGTCACTTTTACTCCGTGATGTTGATAAATGAGGGGAGCGTGTTAAAAAAGAACATTGACTGTTGCTCACAAGTCAATTACGCCGATGAAAGCTAACAATCGAGGTCTTTCTCTGCTGCTCAGCAAGAGAGCTGAACTGGAGAGTGTCCAGAGGGCTGTGTGTCACCTCACTGCCTGTGTCACAGAGGTCACGACCTCCTCCTGTACCCTGCACTGCTGTCAACATTCAATCACGACACAGGTCAAAAAACATCAATGTGCACTGGCAGGCCTCTCGCATTGTCAATAATCTGTGTCCTTGCCTGAAATAATGAAATGCTTAGATTTATTAAAGATTTACGAATAATTATTTTGTAATAGTAAAAAGTTGGAATGACTACTCTTTTTTTTTTTTTTTGGTTTGTTTGGAATAAGACTCTTTTTTCACCAAGATTGCATTTATTTAACTAAGAATACAATAAAATTGTGAAATATTATTACAACTGTTTTCAGTTTGTATATATGTCAAACTTAATTTATTTCTGTGATCAAAGCTGACTTTTTTTAGCATCACTACTCCAGTCTTCAGTAGTGAGTGAGTGAGTGAGTGAAAGTGACCCTCTTTCAGTAACCAGACCTTTAAACATTTCTTTACACACTAGGAAATAAATTGTATTTATTTATTAATTACTACATTACAGTTTACGCAGTTTCTTAGGCACATGCAATATGCATTTTTGATCAATTAAATGCAGCATCGGTGAACACAAGAGACTTAAAAATATGTAACTAAATAACTATATAAATGAATAAAGTCGTGAGCTAAATCTATTTATGCATAGCCAAAAAAAGTCATGAACATTTAGGGGAATACTAGCTAACTTTCAACAGCTTCTTCTTGTAATAGTAATATGCTGTTTTCTATGAGCTGGAGCTGAAGGGTTTGACCCGGTGTCATGGGAAACTCTCTGTCCAAATGTGTCCCTAAGGGCCGTTTCTGACCGTCTCTCTTGTTATTGTCACTGCTGGCCAGTTCCTCAGAGGTCATGACCTCTCTCAGTACCCACTGATTCATAGTCTGGAATCCTATATTGCATCCCAGGGCAATAAAGACTGGTTTGTCAGATGGAAAAGAACTCTTCACTGAAACAAACACTTCACAGAATCACAAAAAACTGTTAACATAGTAGTTAGAAAAGTTAAAGTTGGTCTGTGGAGAATTTGAATTTGGCAGATGTTTTGCATGACACCTATTCAGAATGTACAATTTATGCATTTCTTAGGATTTGAGCCCATGACTTCGCAAGGATCGTGCTCTGACTGAGCTGTAGGAAGACATTTTCCAGGCTCTTAAATTGTAAAATAAAAAAAAATGCATGAATTGTGTTTACAGTAATGCACTATACAATAGATAATAGATTAATACAATAGACTTTTCTGTGAGATCAGGTTGTAAAAAAAAAAAAACAAATTAATTATAATTTGAACTAATAATACAATTTAATATGTGATAATTTAATAAATCTGGTATAAATATAAATCTGATAAGCATGATGTGCTGGTATTTGAACTGCCAATAAATAAAAAATTAACTGAATGAATTATAGTTTGATTAAGTACCTGCAGACTAATATGCAAAGTGTTAAATGTGTAAATCAGATATAAATATAATTTAAATATATATCAGATGAGCAGATTTATCTGTACTTTCAATCCATTTAAAAATTGATTAAACTGAATTAGAATTTCAGTAAATACCTGCAAATAATTCAATAATTGTTTGCAAAATCAAGATGCCTCCAAATAATGCTAAATTCTAAAAATAAAAAGATGTCCAAACCTTATTTTTGTTTGCATTATTGGATTATTATTAACATTGATAAAAAGTGAACACATTTAATTTTTTGAGTTTGAACCGCAACTTTGCTAAGATGGCTGTCAACTGAAGGATAGTTTCTGCTTCTGTGTGTTGAAGGAACAGTTCACCAAAAAATGGAAAAGATCCCATATTTTACTCATCCTGGCGCCATCCTAGGTGTTTATGACTTCCTTTTTTCAGACGAACACAGTCAGAGTTCCAGCTTCTTGGCTGACCTGCGACTTGACGTATGACGCAACTTACGTCATACGTTGTAGGTCGAGTCAGAAGTCTGCTGATATTCGATTTATGGTGCTTCAAAATAATGGGCTCTTGGAAAAGCCAGAATAAATTTCTAACTCATCTGAAAAAATCATATAACACCTAGGATGGTTTAGTGGTGAGTAAAATATGTGGTAATTTTCATTTTTGGGTGAAGTATTTATTTAACTGAAATTCACCAGATTTATGATCCTGGAGAACTTGACATGGTTAGTAAGTGATTTCCTAACTTTAGTATCATGTTAACATGCTTAACAATTATATCTGCATCTGATTGTTAGTCATATGCAGTGTCTTACACCACAAATGTCCATTTGTAAGTGCATTATTATAAAACCAATTTGTGCAAACTGAAGGATGATTGAAAAGGATTGTCTGTGGTCAATGGTGATAATTCCTGTAATATTTTGAGAGACCTTCTCATAAGTTGTACTAGAGATGCAGGAAAAAGGTTAACCTGCAGTCTACACTCATTTAATCTCAGAGCTTGTTTCTGAATAGAGTGTTTGGGCGGTGAACAGGTGTCTGGTATCGTGTGTTGGGCTCTCCTGTGATCTGTGCCTTTATATCTCTTTACTGTGGTCTTCCTCAGCCGCTTTGATCTGTGTGGCTTCAAAGCTGAAACTCTACACGCGTGATTTGAAAGGTAGTGATGTATGTGTGTCCTCGAGTCAACGTGGCTCACAGAAAATTCAGTTTTTTCGTTGTCAATCATGTACTTCTGTTTTGCTCTTTTATATGATCCACAACAGACATCATTATAGGAAAGGGTTAAATTTGCAAATCTGATGTCAATATAATATAATCTGATAAACAGTTTTGTCGGTTTGTCAGCAGTTAATTTAAAAACTATAAATACAAAAACTGCAAATAATTCATATACAGTGGGTACGGAAAGTATCAGACCCCCTTAAATTTTTCACTCTTTGTTACAGTATATCGCAGCCATTTGCTAAAATCAGTTCAAATCAGCTAAAAAAGTTCATTTTTTTCCTCATTAAATGTACACACAGCAACCAATATCATCAGAAAAACACAGAATTGCTGACATTTCTTGCAGATTTATTAAAAAAGAAAAACTGAAATATCACATGGTCCTAAGTATTCAGACCCTTTGCTGTGACACTCATA
>JAUMHG010000055.1:21096502-21110325 GCA_032359395.1 Enteromius anoplus
AACTCTAATTAGAGCAGTCTCAGTACTATGATACGGTCTAAATCCTGACTGGAAATCCTCACAGATACCATTTTTCTTTTAGCAACTGTTTAAATAAACAGATTTACTTGTTTCAAAACAAAACACAATAACAGTAGTGGATAATCCAAAATCCTTTTAGACTTTGTGAAAGGAATAACAAAGTTTAAATAGTTTTTCCATCAAAGTTTGTAGGTTCTCTAATGTATTATGTATACAAAAATTTTTCAGTAAATAATGACATATATAACTTATAAATACGCATTTATTGTACTTTTGCTTTGTCAAGAAAAATTATTATAAAAGTGAAACAGATGGTATATCATTTTTAAAACATTCAGAAACATGTTTCCATATTTATGGGTAAAATAAATCTGAAGCCCGACAGTGTTGTCCTCTCAAATATGAATTCATTTTCCTGTTTAATGAGAAATGTACACACAGGAAGCTCACAAGGAAAGGTCGGCGCCGCAGCGGCCTCTCTGTCCCACTGAAAACATTTAAGGGCTGATGAGTGTCTACAGGGCATCACCTTTGTTCATCTCAGTGGCTCCTCCAGGACAGTCTCTCACGCTCGCTTATAATCAATAATGCAGAGGTCCGTCCATTACGAGACGTGCTGGAGAGAGAGATGCTTAATCACATGCATACATTACACTCGTGTGACACACAGCACTGGACGAACGAACAGAGCTCCTGATGTGCTTGCAAAAATTTAACTATATATTATCAGTAACTAATGCTCCTTCTCGTTTACTTCAGGCACTCTTGTACAGCGAAGACAATGTCATCAAAGATCACGTCTCTGTTTTCCTTCGAGATCTGTGGGAGGACAGACAGACAGCATCACTTAACTGGAATTTGACTCTTTTTCTTAAAAAAAAATCTGGAAAAGTTTAGCAATAGTGAAATAAGGGCTGATTTGTTTGTTAAACATCCATTTAATTGACCAATTAGTTTCCATGATTTTTAATACTTAATAAGATTTTCAATACCATTTTAGCTTGATTTTAGCTTGTTTTGATATAGAATCACAGAACAGAGAATTTGTGTCCTTTTTAAAAAATCCTGCACTGGCTTTGCAAATAGGTGTCCTGTACCTTTTGTATATTGGTAGCTGACCATTCTGTTGATATGGGCTCAGATTCCATACAGACCAAACAATAAGCAATGCACAAGAATGTGTGTTATCATTCATCAAATCAGCAGCACACAGAGAAGGCTTCAATATGTCTGGATTCATCATTTGCTGGTTTAGACACATGGATCCTCAATATTAAGTGTGACTCACGGATGAACGCTCAAATAAAGCCACACTTCCACTTTTCTCTGTGCAGAAGTCTAGCATGCATCAGATATCTTTTGGTGATGAAAATGAAAAATATTTAGGTCAAAAAAAATATTTTTAGGTCTTATGTAAGAATTAGGTGTTTGAATTGCATTCAAAATTTCCATCCATTCTGAATCATGCCGTTTTAACAAAGTAGTAAACCTAAGTGATGTATGTATGTGTATCAGTCATGCATAAATAAAACAAATCAAATTTGTGTACTCAGAAAAAAAAGCTTTGGAGTTGTTTATCTATTTACATCTGTTTTATTTTATTTAATTAGTCGTTTTCAAAATGCATTCATTCAAATTGTTTAAAATCAGCACTTTACTGTGGAAAAAAAGAACATTTATTTAGCAAAACATAAAAATAAATACATATGTTATTTTGTTTTAAAAACTAATCCAGTTCACTCCTGAAATTTTAGAAATTGTTTTATTTCTATGCTTGAAAGTTTTGAAATTCCCCTTAAAAAAAATAAGAAAAAAAAAAATAATAATATATGAATATTATTACAATATTTTATGCAACCGTTTTGATAAAAACGGAGTTTCAGGAGGAGTGGCGGCTGAATTAATCGCAGCTGCGCCGCATCTCCTAATCATCTCCCCGTTACGATCACCCAATCATATCTTTTCCTTCCCACTATAAATACTGCCGCTTTTCTCCTTCCCGCATCTCGCTTATGCAACCCTCCCCCTCCCCTTCTCCTCCATCAGCTCCTTCCTTACCCGGGGGGCATCGAGAGTACGAGCCGGGTTCCGAACCCCGCCCTCGCTAGGGCTCAGGCCACTAGGGTTCGGGGCCTGCCGTTCTCCCGGCTCGCTTCCCGGACAGCTCGCCAAATTTGCTTTTACTTACCATTCTAACCTACCTTCGCATTAATGAGAAAGCGCGAACTCGTGAAATTATATTTCCAGGTGTGACTGTATGAACTGTGTAATTATAACTAAACTTGAAACAAGTGGAACAAGCAATGTGGTATTAGTTAAATAAAAATGATGAAATTTGTTTTTTCAAATTTATGTTGGACTAACAAAAATGCACCACATTAAATTTGTTAGTTTATGTGTAAATCCAAATGCACAGAAATTTTTATATGCAATTCAAACACATAAATCTTGAATTTTTTTGGAGTGTATCATAGGTTCATATAAACTCTTTGAAATGGGAAAAGGACAAGAACAAATGAGTGATGTGAAACAAGTGTTTACCATAAATATCTTGACATCCTGTCGGCTGCGCACTTCCTCCACCAGCGCCAGAGGTTTTCCTTTAGGAACGGGGATGGTGCCCAGGATGCAGCATCTGGAGGAATCCAGCGTCTGTCTCACCGCACGGATAAACGCTTGGCTGAACAGCTCCATCTTTCCGATCTCATCGATGACAAACAGCCTCTTGCTTCCCTCCCGCATCTGTTCCATAATTGAAATGAAAACTCAGTAAGAAACATAATGTGGAACAAATAACACTATGATTCTTTCACTGAACATTGACCGTGATCTGTGGTTGCTAAGCTCTAAAAATGACCAATGCATTAGACTCGAACTGGTGTTTGGCATCATTGTCATGCCAGAACTATTGCTATAGTTCTAGAACTATTTAGTCGTATAGCTTCTCCAATATTGCAAGAAGAGCATCAGGACTAGAACAAAATTTTTAAAAATTGTTAAAGGTTGCCAGGCATCATATTTCATCTAGTTTAACTTGTGTATTAACTTAATTAAAAAATAAATAAATAAATAATAAAAAAAAAACATTAAATGTATAAAAATTATATTTATATTTAGACATCAAAAAAGACATCAAGAAAAATAAACCACCATGCGTGGTTCTGGTATATGTTTTTGTTTTTTAATAATTTAAAATTCTTAATATATGATTTCAGCTAGTTGTCAGGTAACATTTCCTTTTGATGTGGCTTTGATTAGTTTTAAACTAAAATAAAAATGAATCCAAAATATATGGACATTTAAAAAAACTAACTAAAAATGGATTTAAAAATGACAAAACATAATAAAATTACAAAAAAAATTAATAAAACCTAATTCAAATAACTAATAAAAATTATAGAATTTCAATGGAACCAAATAACACTGAAGTACACTCAAAAGTCTCAACATTTCCAGTAAATAAAAACTTACATTTCCTAACAAAAAGCCAGATGTGTCCCGTTTTTCTTTTGCTTTTTTGGAGCTTGAAACATTTTTTATGGTTTTTGAGGATTCAGCATGAACATTCTGCTAAACATTGCCTTTTGTGTTTTTTCAAAGTAAAGCCAGAGACTTTCCTTGTAGTTAGTTGTTTTGTTTTTTTTATTCTAAATAGAACAAAGATTATTGGAATGTTTTTTTGTTTTATGAGTGAAAACTGTTTAAAAGCACCACTGACCTATTTATTAATAGTTGCAATTTTTGATTAATATTTTATTATTATTAATAATATATATATATATATATATACATATATATAGTTTTTATTTCTTTTTAATTTTAAAGATTTAATAATCTGATATGTTTTTGTCATTTTTAGTTTTTTATTTTATTCAAAAAATGGCTATATAGTTTTTTTAAATAATTTTTATTTCAGTTATAGTAATTTTATTAAACTAATTAAATTTAACAACAGTTTGTTTGAAACCACAAAAGGTGAAGTTTTTTAATATTTTATTTTATTTCTCCAGTAACAAATATGTAAAGTATTAGTTTAATCTTATTTTATTTTTATTTTGATGTACTAACATAATTAGTTAGCTCTAATAACCCTGCCATAAGTAAATTCGACACCAATTATTATTATAATATTATAATACTTATTTCAGTATTTCATCGTACTTTAGTTTAGGTTCCTTTCACTTAACTCGACAGCAGGCATTTTTGTTTACATCGCCCATGCATCCATTTAATTTGACTTGATGTACTAACATAAAACAAAAACTAAATTAAAATCAATAAAAAGAAAGCTATAGACATAAAAAACCTAATAAAAAAAAAAAGAAAAACCATTATAAAACAGTAACTAAAACGAAATAAAACGCATCAAATTAATTAATTCATACATACGTCTCTGAAAAGAGGGAGGGCGAGACTCTCAAATGACTGGAGATCGACCACGTACTGCCCGACCCTGCATTCACGTCCATCTGCGGAGGATTGAGCGCTGAATCAGACACAGAAGAGTGTGTTAGTGATTGACGGCAGCAGTAAACACACACAAGCAGCAGATGATGAGCAGACACCTGAGTCTGGACAGCTGTCCTCTGTCCCCTGTGAGCGTGACCACATCAAAGCCCACTCTCCTGCCCCGCTCTCGGACCTCCTCCGTGTAGAAACCGTTGACAGAGACCCCAGCTGAGACCACAGCATCACACACCTTCTTCACCAGAGTGGTCTTCCCCACACCTAGCATACAGAAACAAGATACTACAATTTACTACAATAAAACCATGGTTGTTTTTCCTAAGAGATTTGTATTTGTGTGTTTCTTTTTATCTTTCTTTTGTTTTTATAATTGTACTGCCTTTATGAATTGATGTTTCCCATACTGTTTAATTAACAAAAAAATCGGGAAAAGAAAAAGATTTGCGATACTGAATGATCAAAGTCACAAGGAGTTTGAATCGATCGAATCGGTTCCAGTGTAAACTCGTTTCGTCTGCTCCTTCACTTTTCAGGTCTTCAGTCATGTTTACACGACACACACCGCTAGTGCTGCCTTAGCTAACTAAAACAGTATAATGCTTAAAAAATAAGATATCCATATTTCCATTCCAAAGACAAATCTTTGTAACATATTCGGGTGACTGGTTTACTGTTAATTAGTAAAACAATCCATTAATGACGAGCTGCAGCTCAAAATATATGTCAACTGGAAACAATATGCATTATGATCACGTTTGTAGCTTACTTCTCAATATTTGAAATAGTCTGAGCTGCAGTTTAGTCGGTGACAGTTCAATAAAAATCAGTTGAAAGCATCATCCAGTCATCTCATCATGCCATTACAGTCAATTTTCAATTTATCAGTATATTGTAATCGACAAATTATTATTTTTTCTTATTGTATTTAATAGTCGCTGGATATAGGTAGGGACATGTCATAGCTTCTCTACGAAATTCTATGGTTTCTACACATTTCCATGGGAAGCGCTACTGAATGTGATGTGGAGGCTAGGGCAGAACTGAAAGCACGACTTTTGCGTTTAACTTCGTAAATTCATGTTTCATTTTACCGGGAACGCCGGTCAGGAACACGTGCTTCATCATTTACAGATGATTCCAGGTGCTTTAGTTCAGGTCAGGATCCCACACACGTACACTGCTACGTTCCACTTCTTCTTCTCTCATTTTTTGGCTACATTACTTCCGGCGGCATAATATGACGCAAGCGCAGAGGAAGTAACGCGCCTGCTGTGGATTCAACAGTTGAACCTAAACGTAGATCAATGGGTCTTGTGCAACCACCTTAATTTAGTTAATTGCGCAAGGATATATTCTTTTCTCACAAGGAATATTAACTAATCTGCTGTTTTTTTTATTACACGAATGGGCGGTTTAGGTTACTCTCAAATGATTTATTATCAAAGAGTTGTATGATAAATAGTAAATTATGTGTTGTCAAATCATTATATCTAAAGGACATATTACTTTATGATTGTGTCTGATTATCCGCAGTTTTTTTATTGAAAAAAAAAAATAGTGGAAAAAAAGTTACTTTTTAAATTCTTAAATTTAAGAAATAATTTTATATCATAGAAATATTGTAAGTTAATGTATTATATATGTGTGTAGTATACACATTTCTATTATACTACATTACTGTTATGTTTAAAGATTTAAGTATTTATACAGGGTATTTTTTACAGAAAGGCATCAAACATCTCACTCACAACAAATATTAATTCAATATAATCCACATTCCCATTTTACTGTAAATAACTGAACAAAGGCTCTGATTTGGAAACAACGGTTTGTTTATTTCTGCAACAACTTTTACTTAACGAATTAAAAGATGAATTAATAACACAATCTCTAAAATACTTGTCTACATATCATAACATATCGCTAATTAATGCAGTTCTATTCAACAATTTAGTAAATAAAAACATGTTCATATTGGCTAATAAATCAGATATCTGTTGGTTTCTGGTATAAACTCATTTTCATGGTTAAATGAACACTGCCTAGTCACAGCGTATATCCTGGAAGTTTGTTGATCACCAGTTCTGAAATGTGATGGTAATTCTTGTCCAGTCCTAGAGAGCCCAGTTCATCCCGTTGCTCATCAGCGTCCGTCTGCTTTGAAGATGAAATGGACTTTAACACCGGGTTATTAGCAGCTAAATCTGAGTCCTCTGACACCCGGCTAAATGTCATGGCCTTATCACCAGGGTCACTGTCAAAGCTCTCCGATTTTCCAAATGTCCTGCGCACAGATGGAGTCTTTTGTCCAGCGCTCTGCGATCCAGGCCTGTGACGTTCGGACTCAGACTTATCCTCATCTGAAGACACACTCAGAGCGGAGGTCTGAAGACGTGGTTGGATGACGTGTGTGTTTTTGAGAGCACGTTGTGGAGAGTGCTCTGCTTTGACAGGAACAGGTAGACCTCTGCTTGGATGAGAAGAACTTGAAGAGCTTGAACTGCTGTTTCTTTTACGTCTGCTTGGTTCTGGGCTACTAAACGGTTCAGGTGAGTATCCCTCGGTTGTGTTTAGGCTTGTGAAGTCGTCCTGGTAATCTTCTTTTCCGTAGGAGCCGTTACCTAAGCTTGTCCCGCGAGGACGGCTGCTTGCTCTACTATCTCCTCTCTGGAAGCTACAATTTGAATCATGAATCGATGAATGCTGGTCACTGCGGTCTGAGTCCAGACTAGGAATATAAACTTGAGCTTTTTGGTCTTTCTCAATGGGTGCGTTTGTGATATGCGTTCCAATACTCAGCCTTGTTTGTGATTTTGAGGAGTCTGGTGTTGGGTGCATATCAAAACTGCTAATTAATGTCTCAACAGTCTCATCCAAACCAACCACTCTGCTAACTGCCTTACGAACCCGTTTATGGTCAGATGATAGAGGCTGGTTCTGTTTTGCGTCCTGGTATTCGTTGCATTCGTGTCGTTTGGTCCCTTGTTTGACCAGTTTGAGTCTGAGACTAAAAGTTTTTGTCAAGCCGTATTTAAGCGTCTTTTTGGGTTGCAACTTTTCTTTGTTTCTCTTTGCACCAGTTGCACTCTTTAATGCTTTTATCTTGTATTGATCGAGTCTCTGTTTAGCACTTGTGTTCAGATTCTTAGCTTTAGGTTTTGCTCCTGACGGTTCCTGTGCTGATGTGTACAACCATGCAAGGTTAGGATGAACCGATAAGGGCTGGTGCTGCTGGGCCGTGTGGCCGTTCAGCTGTGAGAGTTCAACTAGTAAAGCATTCAGAAGCGGTAACTGTCTAATAACATCCCCAAATGGAGCTGAATCGGTCTCTTCATGCTGCATCCTTGGAGTTGAAGTTAACTTAATCGATCTGTCTGCCTTTACGGCCATCATCTCTGCAAAGTCACGCATGTCAGATGATTCTACTTCATTATTTCCATCTTCTGGATCCTCAATATTAAGGCTCTCAATTGCTGCAAGTAACCCCGTAAAGCCTGAAATAGGAAATAATAGTTAGTTTTTTATAATTAAACAGTTTGCGTATGTGTTTTTGTTGAGTGTCATATTTGACATGACAGGCTTTATGGCTCATATAGTATGACAGCTAAGTTTTATTCAGAAACTGAAATTTGGTGCCAAAAAGATGAAATTCCGTTGCTTGTAATGTAAATCGATGAGATCATTATAACAGTGTAACAGACTACTTAACATGAAAAGATATAAATATCAGTTGTCATTCTATATCTGTAATATTGTCTTAGTAGGATTAAATTTACATGATTAAAAATATATAATGCAATGCAATGATTAAGGAATGAACAAATTAATGTTCCTCAAAAGCCTGATGATCATAATTGACACTCACATTCACAAAATAACGTCTGGATAATCAAGTAAACCTAAGTTGCTTTAGTTCAGTAAATGCTCACCTTGAAATACTACTAACAATGTACTACTTATATGTTTACTTTTTAAAAATCAGTGAAGATTTGACCACAAATAGACATGTGAAGCATGAGCTGAAGGCCTTTTACTTGCTAACTATCGATCAAAAGACAAGGGATTTAGTAGATTGTGTCCAACAGGGTTTTCATCAAAGTTTTGATCATGTTGATCATCATTAACGTCCTACTTTTACTCTCCTGTCGGTTCTTCCCGCTGGAGCTGTAAACCAGAGGTGGAGGGCAGAATGTGGTGTAGTCCGGTGCATCTTCAGACCATGAGATTCTCTGTTTTTTCTCTGTTGTTTCAGTTTGAGTAAAATCTGGAAGCCCTGGCTGCTTGGCTTCTGATATCACTACATCAGCAAATTGTCCATCCAGGCTTATTTGTTGTAAAAGAACATTCCCAGGATGGTCCTTGGGTACTTTTGTTGGCATCTCATCTTTTTCAGGACCTCTTGCATGCACTGAGGAGTCTTGTTCTCCTTTTTCACGGGTAACGCCGACTTCATAGACTCTGTTTTCTGGGATGTGAGGAATTAAATGAGCTCCTAGACTTACAATTTTATAAGCCAGAGAAATAACACCAATGCTTCTGCCCATTAGATTGCATAATGCGATGGTCAGTCTCTCTCCATACGCGGATGGGTTGCCAATACCGTGTTTTTCAACATCAGATTTGATTTTCTCCGTCACTTTAGCGAGCGAAATCAACGAGCTTCCTATAAGTTTGGGAATCTCATCTTTTACATCCAACACCATTGCGTAGAGAGGGGTGTTCATGAGGTGAGTGTGTAACGAGTGCAAATTGATTTTAAAAAGACACGATTTGCCTTTATGGAAGGAATACTTGAGATGTTCTCCATCATCTGGTTGAGATATAGCCTCAGGTGATAGGCACAGATTCGCGTATCCTGATTTAGATGGAAGATCCTCTTGTTTTGATTGGTATATAAGCAGTGTGGGGAAATCTAAGAAGCGAACAGCCACCGCAAGATCCAAAACATTGCCACGTGAACCGTCAAAGCGAACGTAATCGATCACCAGTTCCAGTGAGAAGAGAGTTTCTTCCGTAGATGACATGTTCTTTGGCGTGAGAGTTAAACAAAACGTTTTCATATATAAATAGTCATTTTTAAAGGAGAGACTGTTTACACGTCAAACGCAACGGAGATTAAATTAAACTCGGAAGCGGGCGTCGCATCGCCTAGCAACGACATCGTCTCAGGATTGATACGTCACGGACGCCGAGGGTTGCTGGAAAATGTAGTTTAGTAGTTTGTCCTGAACATGAAAGTGTTTTGCTTAAAAGTACAATGCTAATAAAGCGTATATATCATTAGTAAGTATGATACTAAGATATATCTGGAACTGCTTTTTATATTTATTTTTTATAATAGGCTACACTGATACATGTTAATGATTATTTTATTATTTTATGGTTGTATAATTTTAACCATTTATTTGTGGTACCGTGTTGCTAACGAATGGAACATTTCTGTTAAAGTTGCTTTGTGGTTGTTAAATAATAAGAAGAAGAAAAAAAGAAAGAAAAAATATTACTTACAGACAAAGCAGCACATTAGAAAAGCAAATATAACATAACATATAAGCAGAATATATATTTTCCATAAATACCTAAATATTATAATTATTATTAATAATAAGCATCATTGGTAATACTATAAAATCGTTTTTTACTGGTCTAACACAGTAATTTGTAATTAAATGCATCGTAATTTATCTATTATGTATTATTAATTTATCTAGGCTAATTAATCTAATAATAGTAATTCTTTTTATTATAATTATTAATTTTATTTGTATTTTTGCATTTTAATTTAAGATTAAATATATATATATTTCATCAATGAACGTAATCTTTAAACATTTCTACAAAAAAGGTCAATAAGTTAATTTCACTAAATTCTTTTAAATATGTAATTCAAGTACTATCAATTTGGTTTAATACTTCTTTGGTTTAAGACAAAATTTTTTATTCTTTGATGTCCTTTTGTAAAAAAGGTTTTCCTCAGTCTTCCAGTTGGGGCCACTATTACTCCAGGTTCAGATCATAGGTGTTTTTCAATTGTTGTCCAAGAATATTACGCCCTTAAACACCCAAAGACCAAACAATCTCAGCCTAAATGACCTGATGTTAAAACGTGGACCTTTTCAGAAATACCTTCGGTGAAAAGTCTATTTACCGCTGTTAATGTATCCCTGCCCTCCCTGTGAACAAGTGCGTGGGCGGGGTTTGGCAACAGCTCAACCAATCATCTGTAGCAGTGGGCGGAGCCACATACCGGCTTCATGTGATCCGAACAAACGCCAGTATTTGGCTTGAGTGAGTGGAGGGTGAAGATACCAGCTGCTCTGAGAACATCCGTGTTTCAGTGTGGAATATGATCATTCACTGGTTCTGTATTTTAAAGGAATGAGACTGACATTCATCTACACATTATGGGAGTTGCATTTACTCTGAATGCTGAAGGTAAGGTTCACTACTTTTTTTGAAAAGTAGCCCACTACACTACCAGGCAGACAGTCTATGGTTGTTACTGTACTTATTGTGTTGCGCTTTTTGTCACAAAAGCTGCAGTGAATTTATTTTAGTTTGGTAAAGATGTGTCAGGTTTAGTAACGTAAACCCTTTTGTGACCTAATGTGCTGCCTACCTAGTCGCGTGCAGCAGGTTTGGGCGTTTTGGGCGCGTTCCTAATTGTCAACGTAAATGATGCCCAGACATGATGTCTGTTTGACAGGTCACTAAGTATTGAGAAAGTCCTTATGTTTTGGAGGTTTGTGAAACACCGTTCCCCGAGTTCTCACTGTTATTGCTGTGTACGTGTGTCCTTGAAACAAAACTGAGAACTCAGGTGAAAATATCACACAAAAACAGTTTCATGACACGTGTGTTTTGTCGTTTTGTCTTTATTGTATTTATTATGGGATTTTCCTGTAACTCTGGAGTTATCAAGTTCAAATGTAGCCCAGGGACTGTGCTTTAAATAACACAAAGGCAGTCAAGATAAAGTTGATATTAAACACAGGCTGTCAGATATCCACTAGAGGGCTCTTGAATGTTCTTTTGGATCAACAATTCAGTGCTATTGTCAAATTTTTCTATTATAGTGATTATCCTTACCACATGTTTCCAGTCCATTAGTCTTTGCAAGGCAGGATTAAGAGTTTGGTCATCTGAAAGTATACCCCAATAACATGCAGCTATTAGACAAATTGAAATGTGAAGTTTTTTTTTATATATTTACTATTTTGAGGCTTGAGTGTACATTTTTTGATATGCGATGATACTTTATTTACAATGACATTTTAGTAAATTTTTTTCAGTTTAATCTGTACCGTAGGCATTGGTCTATAACCACGGATAACACTAACAACACTAATATGTTTGTTTTTGGACCTGCAACATGGTCATTTCATGGTATTCTTTAACATAGCTTGTAAATACAAAGAGCTATGAATGTAGAAATATTAAAATATCATATTTGATGCCACTGTACTGTGCTCCACTGTGCTGCTTTATAGTTAAGGGTTAGTGATCACACTTTATTCTGCTCTAAAAGTAATAATAAATGGTTTAGTGTCTGTGTTACCAGTGTACTGTAGATATTAATGCAAGCATCTTTAGTGGTCTTCTGTATGATTAGCATGCTTCAGATTATGGCCAGGTAATTGCACGTTTGATTAGACAAGTTACACAGGCAGGTCCTTGTGTCAAGGTTAATAAAGCCATTTTCTTTATAGCCGTATCAGTAGTACATGAGAAAATCCTTCTGATGTTCGGTTCTTTCATGCTGGTGAAGGAAATGCACCCCCGTCTCTGAGGATGAAACCACCTGGAAAGCCTTTAGACTTTGTAGACTCAGAAGTGCATTGTTCTTCAGGGTGAAGTGTGCTATTAAAAGAGTTTGTCCTAGTCTAGTTTAGATCTACTATACAGAAACAACTGTATTTGAACAGTATGTTTATTTACTCCAAAATGTGACTTAGTTGCAGATGGTGGGAAAAATGCATTGTTAAAAAGGGGTGATATGATGATGCTAAAAAGAACATTATTTTGTGTATTTGGTGTAATGCAATGTATTTATGCGGTTTAAGGTGCAAAAAACACATTATTTCCACATTTTGTACATTTTAGTTTCTCCTCTAAACGCCTGCCTCCTAGAACGGGTCAATTTGTACAAAGCTCATGGTTCTAAAAAAGCAAGGTGTGCTCAGATTAGCCAGCTATTGTGCGTTTTGTGATTGGCCGATTACTGCTAGCATGTGGTGTAACGTGATGCCGCATCCCAGGGCTATGACACAAAACACTAAAGCACATTACAAACAAGGCATTCGTTGCATCCAGTTGGGACATAATAACTGATTATCATGATTTAATACTGTCTTTTTACATGTCGCGTTGCATCACGCCTCGTAAACATAACACCATGTCTGCATTTGTGATCTCTTCCCAAAATTCACTGCTCAAAAATTTGCATTTGAATAGCAAATAGCAGGTTCTTTTAAGAAGAAAATGTAACTTACGTTGTGAGTCAGAAGTACCAGACTGTACTTGCAGAGGTATAATTGCTTCACTTTATAGTCTCTGCGCACAGCCAGTATAGGTTGCTTTAAAAATAAACCCACTCTGTTATGTAGAAAAGTGGGGGAGGGTTTAAACGAGCCATTTTCCAGATCTGTTGTTGTTGAGATCAAAGGCCAATCCAATCAAACTCTACAGTGCTAATTGATCTGTCATGAGATGCTACTTCTAAATTGTGAAGTGAGATCTATAGTTTTGTTTCTCAGGAATAGTGACAAGTGAAAGACAGTCTGTGTGCATTTTAAAAAGTCCCTTAATAGACACTTGTTGTAGGCAACAACTGACAACACTGAATCATCAATGCATCTCAATTCAGAATATAAATAATCACACTGTTGTCTTCTGTAGAGTTTGGAGCTTGTTTTATAACAAAACTACTTGAATTATGCACATTTCAATTATTGACAAGAGTTATTTAACAAAGCTGAATATTATATGGGTTTTAAAATAGTTTTGAATTAGATTTTTTTCAACTTGAATATTTAACATTTGAAATTTAACACAAATGATTTCTTAAAGGCAGAGTTTTATAGTATTTTCATTAGGGGTGTAACGGTTCACAAAAATAACGGTTCAGTTCGATACAGTAGTGTCACGGTTCAGTATGTTTTCATTAAGGCAAAAATACAATAAAAAATAAAGAATATCTTAGATTTTTTCTCTTCACATTTTTATGTATTAAAACTAACATACTATGACCTTGTTTTCCCCCCCTTTTCTTTTACTTTGAACAACAATGGAGCTATACTTCACATAACTCCTGGGGTTTCTTCTTAGCAGCAAAT
>JAUMHG010000055.1:21154345-21165273 GCA_032359395.1 Enteromius anoplus
TACTGAGAGTGAACTTAAAAAAAAGTAGACATTTAACAGATTCGAATGGTATATAATACTTACTTGTGTGACCAAAAGACAGATGTCTAATTATATTTTTCTTTCTGCATTCATTTTTTTAAATGTTACATACTGTATAAAGGTCCAATTTGAAGCTGAAAAGTAACCACTTTGTAGTTAACTGCTGTCAAACTAGTTCTTTAGACAGTTTTAACTAATAGGCTTTGTTTATGCAACTGAGCCCCAGGATTCATAAGTGCAGTGAATGGGTGCTATCAGAATGAGAGTCCAAACAGCTGATAAAAACATCACAATAATCCACACCACTGCAGTCCGTCAGTTAATGTCTTGTGAAGCCAAAAGCTGAATGTTTGCAAGAAACAAATCCCTCATTAAAACGCTCATACTTCCTCCAGTGATAAAGTGGTCTGGTCTGAATCATGAGAGACATCTGCACAGATCAAGCACCGTTTACGGAACAAAACCGCTCTAAATTTGATGTGAGAGACAAAAGGAGATTGTCTTTTTCACTGGAGGAAGATTATTTTAGATTGTGCATTCGTAGATTTCTGGTTCTGGATGGACTTGTGGATTAGTGTAATGTTGTTTTCAGTGCACGTTATTCCAAAAACATAAAAGCTTCTTCTAAATGTCCGTTGGTGTTTCTGTCTGGTCTCTATGTCTCTCAGGGGATGTTCAGAGCTCTACCGCATCCCCATGGTGGAGTATAAGCTGGACAGTGAAGGAACGCCCTGTGAGTACAAGACGCCCTTCAAGAGGAACACCACCTGGCACCGAGTGCCCACCAGTGGCCAGCCTCTTCCCCGCGGGTCACCCACTCAGGGTCCTGACCGCATGCCGTGCCAGGAGCAGATCCTCCAGCATGCCCAGACTGCCATCCCACGCAGCACCTCCTTTGACAGGAAGCTGCCTGATGGACCAAGGTATGAGATGCATGCTTGTGCTTTTTTCTTAAAGGAGCACTCCACTATTTTTGAAATGGGCTTAAACTGTGTCTACACTGGACCCGAGCGGAGTGGTGCGACATGACAAAAAACAATAGGACCTATTCTGCTGTCTATACTGGATGCGGCGCTCACGACAAATTCCTGACAGAAAACTACATACACTTTGTTTACATAATTTATTCGTGTGTACTTGTGAGTATATATTATGTATCTATAAATACAAACAAATGCATGTATATATTAAAACCTCTTCAACTCTAACCCCCCTTCCGGACAGCATCATCAGAGTTATGGTAAAATGATCAATAACTATGAAGCAGTGACCTACACATACATGGTATCATTTGGAAGCTTACAACCTCAGCTTTCTTTTAATATGAATCACTTTTGCATTTATGTTACATAAAATAACCTAATAACGTCTGAATTTGCCCCCCAGAAACAGTTATTTTTTCAGAACTTAAAAAGCTAATTTTCCTTTTTAAAATAGTAAATAATTATTAATTTCTAATAATTAATATAATTATTAATTAATAATTGTTTGCAGAATTGCATTTTGTTTTAAGGATTTAAGATATTTTAACTGAAAAAATAGACAAACATAGCTGCACAAACCTGATTCATATAAAGGAAAAAAAATTCAATTTCAACATGCACTGACAATTCACAATCTCCTGGAAAATGTTGTTGCGTTTCCACTGTTTCTGGCGACCTTACTGACCCAGATCATGAATTCAGGTTACTGTATTTGGTATGCATGCGATATGCCTTTCAAATATGGTTTATTATAATGTGGCCATTTGTTCTTTCTTGGAACCCCTCGCGGTGTTGATGACCTTTCCAGCTCTTCTATGAGACGCACGTGGAGAGATCTGTGTAATGCCACACCGCCTGGCTTTCTTACACTCTTATTAGTGATGCACTAATACCAACACTCCTCTCACATTTTCAGAGGAAATGCATGAAGTGATGAAATGTATACCTTGAATGCAATGACAATTCCCTTTGAATAATTGGGTTGCAATTGAATAATTGGGTTGCATGCATGAATGATTTATTGCAGTTATTTGCAAAATAGCATATTACACAAGTAATCTTACTATATTTGTTGGATGCATATTGTGTGCATCTTCTGAATGCACAGACAACCCAGTTGCACATTTACCCACATCAAGTAAATACCTTTACATGTGGTTATCACCAGACGCTTTTATCCAAAGTGACTTACAAAGGAGGACGATGAAAGTAATCAAAATCAACGAAAGAGCAATGATTTACAAGTGCTATAATAAGTCTCAATTAACTTCAGGAAAAGTACATATTTAACAGAAAACAAGGTTTAAATAAGTGTTAAACTGTTATTGATGTCAGGCTAAAGTTAGTAATAAGATTATATTAAATTTAATTTTATTATCATTTTGTATTATCATTATAATTTCATAAAGTATGAATGTGTTGGTCCAATAAATATTGCGATGAATTATTATTAATTATGTTAGTATAAATGAAGCAATAAAATGGTATTGAAAATAAAGTATTTCATATTTATTTAATTTGTATATTACATTTTATTTATTAGTAACTTATTGGTCCATTGAATAATTTAATTCATATAAATCAGTTAATAAAGTTGTTTTGATAATTACGTTTACTAGTTACCAATTAGTAATTAAATTAATGAGTCAGCAACAATTACAACAATAATAATAATAATAATAATAGAATTAAACTTATTAATTAAAGTCATCTTTAATTATAGTCATAGTCTTAATTTGCTTGTTCAGTCTGTCGCTGATGTGTTTCTGTGGCTGCAGGAGCGTTCAGGACATGGAGAAGCCTCAGATCTCATCCTGCAGTAAAGGAGACGCGTCCCAACACTACCGCAGCTCACCCAGTAACCAGTCGTCCTCCAGTGACCCGGGACCCTGCGCCAGCACCAGCTGGAGCCAGCAGCCAGGATACGACGGGTAACACTCACTCTCTGCTGGACTGAGCACACTCTTACATGACATACAGTAAATAAGATTGCATGGATTCAGTATTCTTTAAGTCTTTATTTAGTAATAAGATTTATTAATTATTAGTTTAATTTAGTATTAATGTGTCTGTAAAATAGAAAAGTCAAATAAAATAAATCAATAAATGTATGATTAATTGATACAATTAAATAAAATATTATTTAATATGTAGTTAGTTTATTCCAGTTTTATGTTCTTTTTATTTATTGGTAGATATAAATATTAATTAATAAATCAACCAACAAGAGTAATTCATGTCATTTATATTGAAAATTTCTTGAAATTCCTTATTTTCTATATGCTACTGAAATGTGATGTTTGTGTTCGGTTGGAGGGGGCCAATTTCACTACATGCAACAGTGTATGTGACAAATAAAGGCTTCAATAAATCAATCAATAAATAATTTCAATTTCATTGCATAAATTAATTCTTTAATAAATACTTTAATGTAGTACTTTGATTCATAATTGTTAATTTAAATTCATCACTAAATCAGTGAATGTGATTTTTATTAATTATTTTTTTATATTGTACAATACTATTACTAATAATAATAATATTTAGTTATATTTGTATTTAATAATTGTTTATATTTTACACTAAATTGTAGTATATTGTTATTTTAATATTGTCTAATTCTGTTGTCCAATCAGTATAGATTTCAATAGATTTTTCAATTTAAATAATATTAATATTATTAATTATTATTTGTTGTTTATCATATTGTCAATTTGGTTAATGTTGTATATTTTCTTAATGTATTAAAAGATTTGTATATATAAAAAAGCATTTTTTTATTAAAAAAATATATAAAAAATTATATTTGTTATTATACAATTATTTAATACTAATATTATTTAATCTCATAAAATATTATTTTACATTTTTATTTAATTGTATATGTAAATTGTGTTGTCCATCTGAGGGAAATTGATTTGCTTTTTTAGACATGAATTATGATCATCCTCATTTGGCTAATTGATGTCCTTTCGTCCTCAGGTGTCAGTCTCCTGTGCTCCACGAGCGCTCTGCTGAAGCCCAGGGCATGCTGGGAGACGGCGAGAGAGAGCCAACACTGGAGAGGACCCGCTCTGCAGGTGCTGTTCACACCCATCACCCCTGACACTGACCCTCACACGGACATTAGCCACTACACTGGAAATATACTGCTGATTATTGAGTGGAAACATGTAGAAATAATACTTCCAGGGGAAAAACCTACTTGATTAATCTGAATAAAACATTTGAAAAGAACACACACTTGTTATAAATATTGTTATAAACTTCATGGTTTAACATTAAGATATAATAATTAAGCCATAAATATTAATCATTTGTATTTAATTGTATTTTTATTATTGTACTGTACAATAAAATAATAATAATATTGTTATACTTTTATTAAATACTTGTTGATATTTTACACTTTATTGTAATATATTTTTATTTTATTGAAAATTGTATCTATTATTATTTATTCTGTAGTCAAATGAAAATATACAGTGTGTGTGTGTATATATGTGTCACTACTTTTGAGATTGAAATTAAAATTGGAAATTGTGCAGCCCTACAAACAAGCGCATCAGACCTGGAGGTATTTATTTATTTATTTGCATTTTAAATTACAGATGCAATCTTTATCAAAAAAAAAATGTCCATACAGCCCTAGTTATTGCAGTCAGTCTGGTATTTAGATTATTGTAGGCGATTAGTAGTTCGTCAAAGGAAGTGTAACAACCTTAAGACTAGTCACTTTGAACAGTTTGCGTCATTAAAAGACTAGTTTGGACAAGGGAGAAACCATGTTAGACAGTCAGATGTTCTGGTAATCTCCATGTTTATCACTCTGTTTCTTCACAGAGGCAAAGTGGCACGTTCCCTCCACCAAGATCCTCAATTCCTTGAAAGAAAGAGGCAAGGATTCGCCAAACAAGTTAACACGGGTAAGATTCAACTCTCCTGAAGAGTAGAAGTGGTACCGAGAACCATACATACATGAGCCCAACAATTAAATACATTTAAAACAAGTGATTTCCAAGCTTTTTTTTTTTTTTTTTTTTTTTGAAAGAAAGAAAGAAGAAGAATTTTTGGGTGAGAATTTTTCAATAATATTTTACTCTACTTATTATAGTTAGCTAATTATTTAACTTAAACAACAAATAAAAAGTACAATAAAGTGTTTTTTATTATTTATTTAAACTAGTTGCCAAAGCAATTTTTCAAAGCAATTTTTTATTTAGTTTAATTTAGCAGTATTAAAATAATTCAAACTAAAACAAAACAAAAAAAACTAAATAAAACACTGAAATAAAAAAAAAATACAAAAATAGCTAATAAAAATAACCAACTAAATTTACAACAGCAGTAAAATTACAAAATAAGTAAAATGAAAATCTAAAAATATTAAAATAAAAACAAAATATTCAAATGCAAAGCCATTAAGATTTTAATGATTTACATGACTTTTCCAGGATACTGGAAATCTGCCATAAAATATAAATGAAAACCTGCCTTGTAGATCCAGGTTTTCCAAGGCTAAGGAATAAAAACTGTTTTGGTATGGTTCATTCATCTGAAAATTAATGCTTGTTTGTTTTGAATGAATCATTGCTTGTGGACCGCTTCCATAAAAATCAATACGAAATAATAGCTTAATGAGAATCACAAGCCTCAACGCAAACCCTTAAAATCGTATTGTTTGATTGTGGACCAAGGATGTTGATTCAGAAGCATGTCCTACTTGGCAAAATCCTGTTTGTCCTACACAGAGCCGTATGAGATCTGGTTTGTTTAAAGGACAGAAGAGCGCTGACAATGTAAACCATGTGCTTTATTTATAATTCAGTTGGTTAGTGGTTAGTGTGCAGGATGCATTTGTTTATATATGCAGCTATATGTTTATAAATCCCAGAATAATTCATAATATGGGAATTCGCCACAGTGTCAGGATGTGTTTTAATTTTTGGTGAGCTGGATTTACACTTCACATATGAAGCATGTAATCAGGTTACATGGGCTTCCTCTGCTTAGGATAGATCTGCGACTCGTCTTCAGGGTGCTGCTGCGTTCGCTAAAAGCCTTGATATGACAAACACGCATGAGCCCGCTAGTGCTGCTGTCAGTGTGCATGTGCGTCAGGCTGATGAATGAGTGCCGATAAGGTCAGTCTGCCCTTGGTGCTGTTTTCAGGACGCTCTTGTCTTCGTCTGTCTCTCTCTCACCTTCACTGTGAGTTTTACCCAACATCTCACTCTGTAATAGCATCCGACCACCGGCATCCATCTGAAAGTGAATTACGGTCATTTAGTGCAGAAACAACAGGCTCCTGTGCTGTAAAGATAGTGTAGATAAAAGCTCTGTGCTAAACCTAGTGAGCGTTATTCCTCAAATGATCTTCATACTGTAAGAGTCTGGCTTAAGTTAACAGAGATGCTCTAATAAGGGAAAGATATAGTACCCTTTCATATGAGATGAATCTTTTCTCTTTGTCATCTCTAATGTTATCAGGCTGTTTTTTTTTTTGTTTTGTTTTTTACATTAGCCCAGTTTTGGACTGATTGCTTCAATACATTTGCTTGCTGGATCACCGGATTGAAAACTTGACTAATACACATATAGTCAAGATTTACAGTGCATCAAACCTTTCACCAAAGTTGTCCTAAAACCAATATGCGTTATAGTCTTAAAACAACTTTAATTAACTTTTTTGATCCACTTGTATATACAGTGTCCTCCACTAATATTGGAGCCCTTTGGTAAATCCCTTTTGATCTTCAACCCTCTGGGGTCTGAGGTGATTTTGGGGCCCATGAGGACATGCTCTGATATTTG
Source organism: Enteromius anoplus (assembly GCA_032359395.1). NCBI lineage: Eukaryota > Metazoa > Chordata > Actinopteri > Cypriniformes > Cyprinidae > Enteromius > Enteromius anoplus. The sequence continues at coordinate 21,161,164 of JAUMHG010000055.1, forward strand.
TGCTTTTTTCAGCTACTTAGAACATATTATTGACCAACCTGTATTTTTCTTGTAATCAGCAAAAACTGTTCTACAATAATATGTGACAAAATGTTTGCATTTTTTAGGAAAAAAATATGGTTAGTAAGTTCTGGGAAAATAAAACTAGCTGAAATAAGTCCATGAAACCCATGCTGAATTGTAATGAACAGTACTGTAAGTAATCGGTCTATTAGCCTTGAATATTTACTTCACAATGATGTGAAAATCATTCCACTTAAGAGCTGCCAGTCTCTAATGTGAATATGATAGCGAGGTTTAATGTTAAAACATTTTTATATGCATGAATTAATTTAGGAAAGTCGTGATGATTTGAAAAGCTATCAGCTCACTTTCTGCCGCTGGGCGTTGCTTTTAAAAAAACTAAAACGTTATAGGTTATTTAACAAACATAAATGTTCCAAACGTTTGTCTAAATTGACTTCAAAGAAAAACGAAACGAAAAATAATCATTTTGCCATTACACACAAAACTATACTATTTTAATAGCTGAAACAGTAGTTAGACTGGTCAGAGCGACAATATTTCCATTAAGGTGTTTACATGTCTGAATATTTTGATTAAAATCGGCGGAGGCCTCCTATGTTAATATGATTATGCTTGCTGCGATTATGAGCATAATCACATTATTTAAATTGAAGTATTACGATAATTATCGCATTAAGATGGTCCATGTAAACGCACTCACTGCCATTGCCATAGACTAAGGGTTGTATACATTTGCAAATGCTTTTATATGTTCTAAATCACATAATTGGTATAACAATATAAATTGTCAATTAACCAATTTGATCAATTCTAAATTAATAGCAATGTTCTTATGTGTTGGTGCGATACTAGTGTGTAGTGTGCAATTCAAAACAATTGCCTCTAGGAGTCGCCAACGGACATAAAACAAACACACACAAGAAATAGACGTACGCCAGCGATGGAGGCGGCGCAGACCAACGCACATTCTCACGTTAATTTCATTGTTAGTAAATCCAAACGTGAGCATGAAATCTGGCGAACGCAGAATTTTTGTGCGTATTCAGTGTTGATACATGAAGCCCGTAACAACGCTCCCAGAGGTAAACAAGACAATAAGCCTGACTAACCAAAATAATCCTGGCTTGTACTCTAATCTTGTTTTATGGAACAGGCCCCAGGTGTCTGATCACTAAAAAACAAACAACAACACATCTGTCAGCATGCTAATATCAGAATATGTAGGGGTATGTATTTATATAGAATGATTTTGTAGTCATAGACCAATGCACACTTTTTATTATCTTAAAGGGTCACAACACCCTCCTGTTTCAGAAGTGCTTTTTCACACCTCTGGTTTGAAAGACTTTCTGAAAAGGGGCGTTGTTCACTGGGGGTAAGGGGTGGGGGTAGAGTGTGGAGATAAGGCGGAGACTGCATTAAAGGGGGAGTGACAATAAGTGAATACATTTTGCTAATTTGCACAGCGACAATGTAAACACACACACGTTGGCAAGATGGACAGCGACACAGAGAGCAGCAGCTACAGCGGTTCTCATACTAACGACACATGCTCTTCTTTGTGTGGAAAGCTTGCTTTTATTTAGCAACTGTAGTAAGGTGCTCGGAAATGTCAACAGATGAGAGCATCAGCGCACGCAGGGCAAAAAGCGCCATCATAACACTGGCGCATATTCGCGCTGATGTTACTGAGCCCAACACGAACCCGAGCATCCTTTCTAAATATCTGTCCGAACCAATCCATCCTCTACTGTGAGTCAGTTCTGTGAGTTTCGGTTTATGAATGGCTCCTGTTCTAGACCGAGACAGCAGAAACCTGATATTGTAAATGTACAGAAATAAAGGTAGATCCTTTACCGTTCCGAATTATGTATTCCTTTCACCTTTATGAGCAAAAATTACGGCGTATTTAAGTTTCTACTGAAAAAATAATATGCAAGTGATCACAATGGTGCCTCCGTTAGGTGTCTAACAGTGCACATCTAGGTAAAAAATTTAAACTAACATGTGATGTGCTTGCCTTCAACTGTTTTATATCTATAGATTTTTAGCAAGTAGAGATGATTTAAGAAGGCTAAATTATTTAAAGGTACTAAATGTTCCAGACCAATTTGCTGTGTGTTTTCGTAGGACTCCACAATCCAGCAGCACGCCTCCAAACTTTGGCTCTGGTCGCATCGTGGGGAAATGAAAAGCGTTAGCTCATGCAAAGCACGGTGATTGGATTATACGAGTCCTTTGTCATGTATAATGTTACACTGCTCATTAATAATGCATTAATAGGGCCGTCAAGCCGATGACGTAGATAGGTACTGTACAAGCCACGCAGCGAATGAGCGCAAAAAAAAACCTGCGTCTACGTCACAGGCTCAAACGTAACTTTTAAAACCGGATGCACGAAATTGTTGCAAAAAGCGCAAAAATGACCAATTTCCACTTTGTAACATTTTTAGTGATAGGTTAGAATTTCAATGATAGGTTAGAATTTTGTGAATTATAAAAATTAAACATAAAAAGGATAAACAATGCAGATTTATTTTCACTGCCACTTTTTTCAAGGATGCAGATTTTCCAAGGATGCCTATATTAGTGAAGGACACTGTATTTGCAAATGCAATACATAGCCTTACAGCAATACAGAACCTTTTGTAATGCAGTATATATATATATATAAAACATAATTATATTGCAGTCTTTGGCTAGCCCTGCCTTAAAAATGTTACTGACCAATCATGACCTAGAATCTGTTGTTGACTGCCAAGATTATTTATTTTATTTTTGTAATGGAATTTTATGAATATTATCCAGATATACTGTAAAATGTTGCCAGTTATTTGTTTAATACTTAGACTTCCTTGTTCCCAAATGAAAACATATATAATTAGAGATCATCTTGAAGATCATCAACATTTGCTCCCCGGTAAATTAATGTTAATTACTTAGTTTCATTTACACTAATGTTCTTTCAAATGAGGCTGTTCTCTTTCAGTGACTGTGAAGAGCATTTGCTTCAATTCTGATGTGCAAACACTTCCGTTTTTAATCACGTTACTTCCTAATTGAACAATTTCCATTAAAGAAATCAGCAGTTATTGTCTTAATTCGTTCCAGCTCATGTTAAGTATCACATCCAATCAGTTTTTATCACATTTTACTAAAACCATGCTGTTCAAGTAAATTTAATACTGTTTTTTCTGATCCTAAAGGTGTTTAATCTGCAGAATATGATCTGTATGTCTGTAATGAGGAGCTATAGGCGGTTTGTATCTGTACAGTCTTTGAACAAATACCAAAAAACGTGAACGATTAAAGGATGGTCTCATTATCCACGTTAAGTGGAGTGAGTTTTGCAGCTGCTATACATTAATGAGTGTGTTGTTGGATCGATTGAAGGCAGTCTGTATAAAAGCAGGTTTAATGTCACGATCAGTTTCTTAATTATGTTTGTTATTGTGCGTTTGCCTTCTACCATCTATATCAATAACTTACAAACCTTTTCAGCTATGAATGGTCTCTAATGGCTGTTGCATTGTGTAAAATGCTGTTGTCCGTATCTGCTGGGAGAAGTACATGGCTCTGCTCTCTTGATTTATTACGCCTATTGTCTGCACACTAATTAATGAATACAGCTCATATTTGCATACATTACCAGTCACAGAATTATTCATTAGCTCACAGTAATTAGTTTTGCAGGTCTTTGCCGTGCGCAGCGGTACATTTAAATTGGCATGATATTAGTTTGGACTAAAGAAGGCGTCACATGACGGAGAGTATGACAGCATATACGGCCTGTTTTCCATCAGCTAATTAGAATTGTAAATCAGAAAATATGCAAACATGCACAAAATGTCACATAGACAATGGGATCATATGTCTTCTGTGTTACAATATGAGCTACTTTTCTGTTTCCTTTGTATAATATTTAAATCCCCATCTAAACAATTAGCGCATACCATTTGTAATATATATACATACATATATATATATATATATATATATATATATATCCACTAATATTGGCACCCTTGGTAAATCTGAGCAAAGGTGGCTGTGAAAATAAATCTGCATTGTTTATCCTTTTGA
>JAUMHG010000055.1:21170482-21181564 GCA_032359395.1 Enteromius anoplus
ACAACAAAAAATCTTTAAAGTCATTTTTCTCAGTTCCACACTCTAGTGAGTTAAGGTCTTTTGCCTTTGTAGGGCAGTATTGTGAGTAGCATTATTTCTTCCGCATCTCATCCAATTGTTAATCATTGTTTATTCTAAAATGTTATTTTAGATCTAGTAACGGAGGCTTGAGCTGTTGATAGGAGACTAATGCAGTTAATAATTCATTTTAATATTCTTCACGAACAGTTCCATAGTTACCTCACTTGTAAGAAGTTGTTTTTAAATTGATATTATGGATCAATTCGTCAGAGTAGTGCTAACAACATTACTGCGTAGGTTTAAGTGTTTTTTGTCTCTGAGAGAGAGAGAGAGAACGGGAGAGATAGAGTATGTGCTTTCCGTACAAAATAAAACTTTGAACGTTTTAATCTGTCTTTCTTGTATATTGATTACTACATTTATTTGTTTGGCTTGTGTCTTTGTGGGTTTGGTAATTTTGCTGTTTTAAGACCTTAGTACTAATAGAAATCATTTGGCGAAGTGATATGGAACTGTAATACAGTCAAGAGCTGTTTCCCTGAAAAGAATTGCACATCTTAGAACGTTCGTCAGCCAATCAGATTCAAGCATTCAGGGGCCCTGTAGTAGAATCAGGAGTTAATTGTTTGGGCCACTAAAAGCCACATTAAGATGCTTTATATAAGAGTTATTTGTGACTTAATTTAATGTACCATTTGCCATCACCACATACTCAGGACCTCGAAATCTCTAGAGCGTGTAAAGCACTCAAGTAAAACTATGTCTAAAAAGAGTTGTATTGCTATTTCCTAATGCTAACAATTAGGTTGGGCATTAGATTTGATTAAATTTAATCTTGCCCTCCAAGCTTGTGCCAGTGTGACTCATTAAGCGTCTGGTTTAAAAGGCCAGGAGAGACCAATCTATTCCAAAGCTGAATTTAGCCAGCGGCGAAGGTCTCTCACTTCTTTTTATCCAATTAATCTCCCCGCTGGCACAATCATCAGGCAATTCAAGTTTTCAAGGACAAAAAACCGCCTGCAATAGATTACAGATCAAAGTGAATCTTTCCTCTATCGATCCGAGTATCACCAAGGCCTGGAAAGAACCATCAGTAGATTAACAGCGCTTGATCGAAGTGGGTTCTGTGCTGTAAACGTGCAGACGTAATATACTTGGCATGTGTCTCTTCTCATTATTGATCTGTATGCTGATGTCTGATCCCTGTGGACTGTACTGTTCCACACAGAAGATCGGTCTTGCTCACTGGACTCGAACAGAAGCCATTGAGCCACCTCTGCTTTTCCTTCAATAATCTAGCTCTGCAGAGTCATGGTGTAGATCTTAATAGGGTAATACTTTAACATAGGTAGCACTTACTATGACTTTTCACTCATTTAATTGTATCTATCTTTCTATCTATTACATTTTTCTGTCTATCTGTTGTTCTATATCCATTGAATCAAACTTTAACGGTTTTATTCAGAAAATATATTGATGCACATTTTCAAAAACAATTCTTTTTTTGTCATGCATTAAGCTGAAAGATTCCATACAATTTTTCTTATCCCACGTGTTTTTTATTGTATATAGGTTTTGCATTTTTGTATATATGTCATATTTGTAACTGAACTGTGAAATTGAAATGTTTCCACCTTGCCATGAATATAGTCACTGGTGCTGACATCAGTTTAGTACTCCCTTACGTTCAAATTCAAATGAGACATTTTGTTTGCTACCTCACGTTTTGGATCAAAAATGCCACAAGCTCAGTTTGTGTTTGTCTGCAATTATTATAACTGGACTTATTTGACAGCAGTAGATGTCTCTGTTTTGTCCACATTCAGACAGCAAGTGTGTAACTGTGCTCTCTCAGGTGCATCTCTTCACTAATGTCTTTCGTTCAAGGCAAGTTTCCTGTTAAACTCTTCTCAGATTGATGGTGCGGCTGAGCTGCTTCTCCCCAGCTGTTATGAAAGAATCCGTGTAATGCAGTTAGCACCTCCTTTCCTTGTTTATTCCACCTCAGTCTTTATTTCACGTTACGCAACCCAGCCTCTAGACAAATCATCCAATATCGCTCGCATTTTTTGTGCCTGCTAATGAAGCTTTTTTTTCCCCGTTTGCAGTGCCGCTTGACACTGTAAACTGCTAACTTTCTTCTCTGTTTCTTCTACTTTCCTCCACTCCTTTTGCTCAGTGGTGCAGAGAGCTTGTTGTCTTTCCTTCTGAAGGCTCTAGCCGAGCGGTCCAGGTACATACCCACACCCCCACTGTGTATGTTTGTGCTCATGTCGTTGGTGAACTTTCCCCTTCGGCCCCTGACCTTTCTGTTCTCCTCGCTGAATGTCTGGAGCTGAAATCCTCCCCTCCTCACCTCGCTCACCTCGACACTTTCTGTCAGATTCAGACATAGCCTGTAGTGCTGGTATCAACAGTTGCTCATAGACACGTACACCCGTAAAGGCCAATGGGTCACTAAGTGTGTTAAATCCGCAGCGCTAGTGCCAGACAGCTGTGATGACATTGTCCAGCGCCTGCGGGCTTTGACTGAGTTTTAATACATCCTCTGTTTGGATTTTTGCTGCATTGCTCAGTTGTTATTTTTATCCGAGACTAAAAAACATAAAAAGACAGCAGACGTCTGAATGTGACCTTCTCACGATATTAATTAACTCACCTTCAGTATTTACACACTTGCACAGTATTTTTAACTTATATATTAGTAACCTTTACATTTTCGTCTATTATTTACAAGGACATTCTAGAAGAAATGAAGCTGTGCATGGAAGTGTCTGTCATTGTTGTCCCTGTGGACGTCTCTCAGCCCGAGGCTGAGGCTGATTCTGGGTCTGTAATAGTGTTGAATAAAGCAGGTTGAACCATAATATATACTCGTACATTTCAGGTTTTCTTCCAGTTTTATATGCAAAATTGTAAAATATTAATACAAAATACAATTAATACACATTCAAAATAAAAGTTCTTGTTTGTATTATATATGTACGTGTGCTGTGTATATTTATTATGTTTATACAATTAAATACACTTATTTGTAATATAGATTATATGAATATAAATCTAGACATGTAAATATAAATGTACTGTATGTGTGTGTATGTATATATACATAATAAATATACATAGAACACACACAAACATTATGCCAACAAAAACGTTTATTTTGAATGCGATTAATTGTGATTAATCATTTGACGGCACTAAAAATAATACTAAAATGATTAAATTGTTATTATTTACTTGCTACATTTATTTACCAAAAGTTACTGCTACTCTTCGGTTTCTATTTACATTGTTTTTGTAATGATTTATTTTCATTATTTGCATTTTGTTATTAAATTTCATTATTATTTGCATGTATACACATAAAAATTAACAAACAAAATGATCATACTGTATATATACATTTTATTTTATAGTTAAGTTATAATTGTCTCATTTGCTGTTTATTTTAAAAAATATATCTTTTTGTTTTTTTTATAATTTTTATTTGATCTCATGGTCTATTATTGTACTGTTCTGGTACTTTAGTATAACACCATTCTGTATTGAGCTATATCATTTATTAGCGTTTGCTTTTTATTTGTAATAACTTGTTTTGTTAATTTATAATAAGGCTATTTCTTTCAGCACATGTAAATTTTCTGCAGATAGATGAGGATTTCTAGATTAGAGTTTAACTTGTATTAAATATGTGATTTCTATTGTAGTTCAGGTTTAGTTTTAGCCTGTGTGTGTGTGTGTGTGTGTGTGTGTGTGTGTGTGTGTGTGTGTGCAATGCTGTGTGACGGCTATATAGCACGCTGCCAAGTGAGTCACGCACAACACACACACACTGTGTGAGATGTACACAGCAGCATCAAGGTCACATTACCCCGTCACCATCTCTCCTCTTCCTCCGCTGAAAGGATGTGTGACAAACGCTGGTGAGAATTGTTAGCATTAGCTTGTAGGGTACTGTTCAGTGTGATCGTGTGATTATCATGACTTTACACTGCCCTGCAGCATCTACAGCTCTTCTGTCCTGCTTCACACGTGCTGAAACAGAGCCTTTGTCCTCCGTGTCTGACCCTGCTCTCCCCTCACCCCTGAACTGTGTGTGTTTTTAGTTTATTTCATTTATGTAACCAGAGTTGGCTAAAAATGTAATTTGCATCTGGGCAGGATGTTGTTACAAAATGACACTATTCAGTCACTAACAATGCCATACATACAACACACACAATATCCCATAACATTCCAAAAAATTAAAAAGTCAGGTCAATGCCCATTTGATTTCCCTTAAGCCGTATAGTTTTAAAAATATGAAATGCTGTACACTCTTTTAGATAAACGGGTATTCAATTACAAACTCTGCTGAGTGTAACTGAAAAAGCTGAAAAATTCATTTTTTTGCTAAAGTTTTCACAGCTTGTTTGTAAATAGTATATAATGGTATATAATGTAGTTATACCTGTATGGAAGCCCGTTTCCGCCACTGAATAAAAAAAAAAAATCCGTTTTTTTTTTCTTCTCAGAATTGCAAGATGTATAAAGTCAGAATTGTGTGATATAAAGTCGCAGTTCTGAGAGCAAATCAGTCTTTTTTTGCCCTCAAAACTGGGCTTTATATCGCGCAATTGCACGTATATATCTTACAATTCTGAGAAAAATTGTCAGAATGGTGGATTTTTTTCTCACAATTGTGTGAAAAAGTCACAATTGTGAGATATAAAGTCGCAATAGCGGGAAAAAAAAAAAAAAAAACTTCTAGCACAATAAGATAAATGAGGGATGATCATTAAATGCATGAAGAGTTTAGCAGCAGACATGGGTAATGGGTGCCTAATATTCCTGAAGATCATCAAGCTTTTATTCATTTAAATTAGAATACGTAATCATAACCAAATGTTTAAATTGCTCAACAATATTTTTTAACGTCTCCTTTGACTGAAACATCTGGAGAGGGCTCACTGACTCGATGTGTATCCCATGCGTGTCTCTGTGTCCCGCAGGCAGCTGTACGCAGCAGAGACGTCCTGTCGGCTTCAGGACAGAGGACGGGACAAGCTGAAGGACGGAGGACTGCAGCCTAACTTATCTAAAGAGGAGTACATGAAGATGATGTTGCCTGAAAGCCCTCCTGGAGAAAGCAGCCACAGGAAGGTGTGTGTGTGTAGTGTTATATTAGTACATACTGAGCTCATCTGTGCTAAATACAGATACTGTGATAATTTCAAACATACTATGGTACTAAAATTCATCTGTTTGCATGCTACTTAAGGGCTTTGTTTTGGTTCTTTAGACATAATAGTACAATGTGCTTTTTAGTCAGTTACCATGACCATGTTTTTTTTTTTTTTTTGTCATAGTAAGGTTTTTTTTTTACAGTTTAACATGGTTCACTGTTGCATGCTGTTTTTTTTTTTTGTTTGTTTTTATATTTACTATATTAATACAATGTTTTAAACACTGCATCATAATATAAAGTTTGTAAGTTTTTTGACATAGTAGTAGAACCAATGCCTTTTTTTTATGTAATACCATGGTTTTAAATTAATGCTTTAATTTTACTGTAAAATATTTTCAATGGTAATACCATATTGGCATATTGACGTATCCTGACATTTTTTATTGTAATTATTGGACATCTACCTTGAAAAAATGATTACGTATTGGACATCTACCTTGAGGTATCATGGTTGTTTTGGTAGTACCATGCAAATACCTTATTAATCTAGTTATTATTTCATGCAGTGGTATTAATATCGCATGCATTTCTGTTGTTAAACGACGCTTTTCCATTAGCTGGGATCAGTCTGTGAATGTGTTCTCAGTCAGAGAGTCTCTGTTGTGCTGATAACCTCTGTGTGTGAAGTGAGCGAGGGCTGCACAGACGTGTGTGTGTTATCAGCCAGAGACACGATAACACACGTCTGGGTCTGGACAGATTCTGTTTGGTTGATCTGATTGTGTGCTCTTGCCACGTCTGCTTCCCTTCATGTTGTGGAGTAACGGGGGGGAAGTTGTTGGAGAAGCGTCTGTTTCTCTGAAGTCTCTCTGCTCCTGGAGACCGTCTTAATTGCATTTGGAATTCCTGTGTCTCTCCCACCGCCCGTTATCTGCCGGGAAGGGCAGGAGTAGATGCATTGTGCCCTATTTTTAGCAGTCTGTGTGGTGTTGCCATAACCTCAGAGGTCATTGTGTCATTGTTTAAGGCACTGGTGTAGAAATGCTGTAAAATGAGGATGATGCCATAAATAGCTTTTCTTTATCAATTAACTTCTATTAACTAAATTGTGGTTGCTAAGGTGGTTTCTTACTGGCTCCCTGAAAGTCTCTAATATTCTGATGATAGTTGATTTTATCAATTTTATCAATTTCCAGTTAATAGTTAATAATTTTAGGTTAACACAAATAAAACTGTCAGCATTTCTAATAATTAAGTTGTATTAAGGCAAATTTTTGTATTTTAGTTTAGTTTAGTTAATTTTTTTTCAATTAAGAAAAATGTTTGTGATCATTTTAGTTTCATTTTAGTTAAAGATAATAATCTTGCCATGAACATGCATTAACTTAATATTATTCTTCAGCTAAGTATTTTAGGTCTGCATTGCTATACACCATTCAATAACTACTGTTTCTGTACAAAAAATATGTATTTATTTATTTGTTATAACATATTAGAATGTTTCATTATGTAATATATAATGAAATGATATATCAGTTTGTTTATTTTGTACATAGAAAAGCAACTGTATTTTTGTATCATCATAGATTTTTTCAGATGCACCAGCGGAGGTTTATTATTATTTTTTTATTTTTTTATAAAGGCCATGCAGCCCCTCAGAGACAGACCTGCCATTGTTGAGTGTGAGCCGTAATGGAAAACACTGTCAATCCTGTGTTTCTTTCTCCGTGGAAATTCCAGCCTTAGAGCAGGAGAAGTGAGCAATAAACTGCTGTAGAAGAGTAGATCACGAATACAGGGAAGGTGGTGGCTCGGTTTTTTCATAGGAAATGGCAACATGGCAGAGTCTGGACTGAACAGATTCATATTTTCTGTACTCCTATGGTTTTATTTAAACACAGTCAAGTGTTCACCATCACTTGCAAGAGGTGATTCAGATGATCACACTGGTCTTTATTCTGTAGTTCTCGTTGATTGTGCATATTTGAAGTGTTTTTATCTGGTTAAAGAGAGTCTCACTACTACAAATTAACAGTCAAAAGTTTTTAAAAGATTTTTTTTTTTCTTTTTCTGAAGGTCTCTTCTGCTCACCAAGGCTGCTTTTTTTGGCACAAATACAGTAAATAGTAGGAAATACTGTTATAACTCTGTTATAACTCTATAACATAACTCTTTCTAAGTGAATACGATATCATTAAAAATGTAATTTTAAATGTTCGCAACAGGGTTGTTATTGTTGACTAAATGTTTTTGAAAATTATTGAAAACATTTTTGTTATTTGAAAAAAATCTAAAGTAAAATATAAATATTAGGTCATATTTACTTAAAATAATAAAAATAACAAGATGGAAACTCCAAATAAAATAAAAAGCTATTATACAAATAAAAGCTATAACTGAAACTTTAATAGTATATAAATAATACTAAAATAGCACTGGTTAATTAATGGTCACGCAGCATACAGATGAGTGAATAAAATATGTAATCTTGTTTTTTTATTTTAATTGTTTTTTAATTTTTAAAACACTTTTTTTTTCATTTGTTCATTTTAGAAAATAATTATGTATATTTTTATTTATTGATCTGTATACTTTTTATTATTATTTATATTATAGAATTGTAATTAATATTTGCAATTTAAAAAATAAATTTTGAATTGCAGTATTGTTTTTAATCTTGCAAAAAAACAACAACAAAAAACCTTAATAATTAAAAAATAAATGAGGAACCCAATAAACTAGGGACAGATCATTTACCAGAATATTAAGCATTTGAAAAAAATCTAAATTTGTCCAAATTACATTTTGGTCATGCATTCTGGTACCACAGTTTGCATCCTTTTTTCTAGATGAGTTCCAGCAGTGAGTGTAATATCTCAGACTTTCTTTACGGTGACGTTACACCTCAAGCCTGCTTTTGTTTTATTTTTATGGAAGCTGCTTCTGAGGCGGGAGGACCAGACCGGATCAAGTCTTATAAAGTTGCATGTGCAAGAGGCCAGAGAAAGAGAGAGAGCTGATTGAGGCTGGTTTGTGGTTGAGCGATGGGATTTGAGTGGGATCCTGCTCTAAAGGAAGTGAAAACAGAGGGCTGCTTTGAGCCCGGAGACGTTTAGCTCTGCTGAATCCCATGTGCCATGACGTATGCTTTCCCTGCAGTGATGGCAATTCAGCAAACTGACGTTTTTGATCAAGTTTCAAATAGTGGAAGACGTATTGTGGGCTATAAATAAAACGAACAGGATCAAGCAGCTTCGGCTGGGAATGAACCAACTTCCTCTGCCTCACGCTCTGAATGGAAAACATATACAGTGTATCTAAATAGCTTTGGCACAGTTTAGCTCATTGGTACGTGTTTGACTTTAGCCCTTTGAGAGATATTTTTGATATGTAAGACCATAAATCTGTCCAAAACTAAGTGAGCTTCCTATCTAGCCACCATCTTAAGGCAGTGTGTAATTAGGATTTTTTTAAATGTCTCTTATGCTCACAAAGGGTGTGTTTATTTGTTAAAAATACAGTAAAATTGTGAAATATTACGTCAATTTAAAATAAACTGTTATGTATTGAATATTTGTTGAATTGTAATGTAAAGCTGAATTTTCAGCATCATTACTCCAGTCTTTAGTGTCACGTGATCCTCAAGAAACATTTCTGATTATTATCAGTGTTGAAAGTTCATATATTTTGCATATTTTAATGATTTTAGAATATCGTGTTTGTTTACTAACCTACTATGGCCATTGAAATCTGTTATGAGGGTGTTTCATGTGACAAGTTTTATTTGTATTGTGAATGGACGTGTAGCTTATGTAAAGCATTCAGATAATTAATTTAAGATGCTCAGCTATTAATTTATGATTTCAGCTTTTATGCTGCACGTCCAGATAGTAGATGTTAAGGATGCTTGCTAGCTATTAGAACAAAGCCTCAGTGTTTGACTTTACATCTCTGTATTTGGTAGATGATTTTTATCTTACATGCACTTATTTTATGAGTTCATTTGTTCCCTGGGAATCAAACCCACAACCCTGTTGTGGCTAGTCCCGTGCTTTATTGGACTCGCTAGTATGTACTGGATAGTGAACATGTGACTCTGTCTAATGCATGAGCCCCAGGGCCGCACTCACCCCTCTCATCCAGCTGACCAAATACAGCTCTGCTTTAGTCACAAGCGGAAGAACGGCAACACACTCTCTCCGTTCCTCAGCAGAGCAGATAAAGAGCAGGCTTTATTTATAACCTCCTGCAGTTTAATGACACAAGAAAGTTAGGATTTTCCATTCGTTCAGTCCAAAACAAACCTGCTAACCTTGTCCTGATGGGAAACATAGGAAAACACTAGGATTGTTCTGGGACTTTGATTGCACTTTTGATTTGCACATGTGTTTAATGAGCAATAAAAGAAAAGAATATGTGAATTCTCAGGTGTTAAGTCTGTCACCTGTTCTTGACGTTGTGTGTTTTCTGTCAGGCGTCTGCGGCGGGCAGTCTGTCCCCGCGGCGGTCTCTGTACCGGACCCTGTCGGACGAGAGCGTCTGCAGTAACAGGAAGGGCTCATCCTACGCCAGCTCACGGAGCTCAATGCTGGATCAAGCCATGCCCAACGACATCCTCTTCAGCAGCACTTCACCCTACCACAGCACCCTGCCCCCCCGCATCAGCCTCAGCCAGCCCACATCCAACCTCAAGAGTGAGTCTACCTCACTGTCTGTCTGTCTGTCCATCTATCCGTCCATCCATCTATCTATCCGTCCATCTGTCTGCCTGTCCGTCCGTCTATCTGTCTATCCAACCATCCATCCGTCCATCCATCTATCTATCCGTCCATCTATCTATCTGTCTGTCTGTCCATCCATCTATCTATCCCTCCATCTGTCTGTCTGTCCGTCCGTCTATCTGTTTATCCAACCATCCGTCCGTCCATCTATCTATCTGTCTGTCTGTCTGTCCATCCATCCATCCATCCATCCATCCATCCATCCATCCATCCGTCCTTCCATCTATCTATCCCTCTATCTGTCTGTCTGTCCGTCCGTCTATCTGTTTATCCAACCATCCGTTCCTCCATCTATCTATCCGTCCATCTATCTGTCTGTCTGTCTGTCTGTCCATCCATCCATCCATCCATCTATCTATCCCTCCATCTGTCTGTCTGTCCGTCCGTCTATCTGTTTATCCAACCATCCATCCGTCCATCTATCTATCTGTCTGTCTGTCCATCCATCCATCCAACCATCCGTCCATCTGTCTGTCTGTCCGTCCGTCTATCTGTCTGTCTGTCTTTCTGTCCATCCGTCCGTCCATCTATCCCTCCATCTGTCTGTCTGTCCGTCCGTCTATCTGTTTATCCAACCATCCGTCCGTCCATCTATCTATCCGTCCATCTATCTGTCTGTCTGTCTGTCCATCCATCCGTCCGTCCATCTATCTATCCCTCCATCTGTCTGTCTGTCCGTCCGTCTATCTGTTTATCCAACCATCTGTTCGTCCATCTATCTATCCGTCCATCTATCTGTCTTTCTGTCTGTCTGCCAACCATCCATCCGTCCATCTATCTATCCGTCCATCTGTCTGTCTGTCCATCCTTCTATCTGTCTATCCAACCATCCGTCCGTTCATCTATCTATCCGTCCATCTATCTATCTGTCTGTCTGTCCATCCGTCCATCTATCTATCTGTCTGTCTGTCCATCCGTCCGTCCATCTATCTATCCGTCCATCTGTCTGTCTGTCCGTCCGTCTATCTGTCTATCCATCCGTCCGTCCATCTATCTATCCGTCCATCTATCTGTCTGTCTGTCCATCCGTCCGTCCATCTATCTATCCGTCCATCTGTCTGTCTGTCCGTCCGTCTATCTGTCTATCCAACCATCCGTCCATCCATCTAT
>JAUMHG010000055.1:21215794-21230300 GCA_032359395.1 Enteromius anoplus
TTTTACAGATCCTAGAAACATGGCTTTCAAATGAAAGATTGCTATCAAACAGCACACCTAGGTTCCTAACTGATGAAGAAGTTCAAATGCGAGTCCCTGTTTCAAAAAGGATAATTTTAATACATGAATGGGAAAATGGGTTATACTTAAAAACAAATAACAACAACCAATAGAAAGGAAACTGCATCTTTAGAGATGTGTTCCCTGAAAGCAAGTACATCTTTGTTTCTCAGGTCAGTTTTGTGGACATATTTAGATGGATATTTAGATGTTGCTGACTTAGAATAAATCGGTTACACTAACCCTAACCACACAAATCAGATTGTCAGTGATTATGAGCCCAATGTCTGATGCTAAAACTCTCTTAATTGTGCATGAAAAGGCTGATGAGCAGTTCTTTTCTTTTGGGAAAGTGTTTGATTATGTCTGTCCACAAGAAGTGAGATCCACTGTAAACCATCAAGTGGTTCTGAGAGCAGAATAATGAGCAGCAACAGCAGCTCTTCCTCTGAATGAAAGATAATGACCTCAGAGACCAGTCTCTTCACAAAGATCTGCTTCTTGTCGCAATCACTGGGACAGACTGAACTGCCGACCTTTGACCTGGCCGCCACTGTAAGGAATGGAAATTAGTTAACTTCCTCTCTGATGGCAGGAAACTATTCTTACACAAGAATGACCCCGAGATTATTCTGATTATGTCTGTTATCCCTGCTCACACATTTAAAAAATCAGGTCATTTTTACCACTAACACAAACACAGACACACAGCATTTAGAAAATGCAATCTATGTAAATTGTTGGTCATTGTGACATGATTTTCATGACATTGAACACTGAACATGACATTCAAATCCACATGAATTATCATGAATTCAATGCAATTTTTATTCTTTTAAGAATTTATAATTTTTGCCCTTTTGAATTAAAAACTGTAATTATGGTAATAGTAACTTTAATGTGAATAAATTATAATGTAATAAATAATTGTTTATAAAATAAAAACATTGTGTAGTTAAGATACGATTACAGTTTTTTACATATTTTGAATTTCTGTCTCTTCTGTTTTTATTTTAATTTGAAAGTCATTTTTAACATGGAGTTTTGTCATTTTTATTACTTCTTTTTATTTTGTCTATATACATTTTATTAATTTGAATTATTGCATTTTTATTTTCTTGTTTTTATTTATTTATTTGTATTTTAAATTAAATTAAAATGAGAATTCTTGCTTTAGCAATTGACTGAAATAAAGTGCACTTTAAGTTTTTGATATTTAATTCTATTTTATTTTAATTAAGGTCATATGGTTTTAGTTTCAGTTAACTTCAATAACCGTTTTTTGGAGTGATGTCCTCGTCATAAAAATAAAATAACATGTTTCTCATTGCAATGCAAAACATTAAATAGTCTAAAATAACCACAGCTTCCTTATGCAAAATATAATTTTTTTCTTTCAGATCATTTTGTTATTTTTTATATTTATGATTAAATTGTGATATTACTATAAATATCATTTCCTTTCAGATTATAATTTGAATTCAAATTCTAATGCCCATACAGTAAGTGTCCATATAAATACAAAATGAATGTTCTGTCAACCATTCCTGACAATTATATAGACTGGCAGACCATAATATTTCACACAAACTGTAAGCGGAGGTCTGCAGTCAAGTCCAGCCATGTCTCTGAACAACGGCGGTCACATGAGATGGCAGAGATGCATCAGCAGATTTCTACAAAACCAGGTCGGTAAAAAAGCGAGCAGATACTTCAAATTCATACAGCATCTAAGGCCATGAGCAGAAGCATGGTGGATCTCCTGAGCTCCACACAGACACACTGCCCTATGGGGATGCTGTCAACGTTATTAAAGAAATGCTGCATTCTTTTCTTGTAAACTAAAGCAAAGATTACCTCACATGTCATTCAGTGACTGAATTGTCTTCAGAGGCTTTTCATGGAGATGAAAAGCAGAACCAAGTAAAACCAAATTAATTCAGGAAACAGAATGTTAGATTTTCTGTATGGTTTAAATGGCTCGCCATATGTATTAGATTTCTCTAATACATAAAATAAGTAAGCTTGATCAAAGTCCAGGGGAAAAGAGTTTATTCAAGAAAGTAGTGTAGCAAAGCCGTCTTCTGTTTCTTAACCCGAGGTACTGACCAGTGTGACCAGACCTTATACCCTGACATCAAAGGCAGTATGGCCATTTGGTTCACACCTTTACAAACAAAAGACAGATGCTATCAGGACCACCTCACAGTAGGCATTGTTTCATTGTATGGACATTTGAATACTGAGGTGTACTGTAGTTACAATGTAACAACATCAGATGTTGATTTCATCTAGGGAATATACATAATCTTTCATGAACAAAAGAATCAGTTAATGTGTCCAGCTCATAAAGAACAAGCAGTTGTCAAGCTTTCAAATACACAAATACATAAACTACATAAATGCATTGTCTTAGTTATAATATTGTACATATTATTACTGGGAGGGAAATCCTCCACAATCAAATTTCACAAAACTATAATTATAATATCAATTAGCCCAGGAAGAAAAAATATCACCGGCCTCAAAATTAACTTACAACAGAAGGACTTTAACATGTTACAAGAATTTTAATTAGTTATTTGGCTATAGCATTTAAAAATAGCATTCAAGTAAAAAAAAAAAAAAAGTGTTCTTCTTATTAAAGCTACTAAGTGTTAAGTTAAGAGCAGTGAGTCATTTCTGTTTTACTTTTGTTTTTAATTAATAAACACTTAATACACAGATCTAATATAAACATGCAATCACTTTCCCAGCTGTTTACATTCACAGTCGACTGAGTAAACTTTCTGTTTTTGACGTAACCTTGTGTGTATTTGACAGATTAAGACAAAAAAAAAGTACTTACATGCCGCGTGATAGCTGCTTTCTGTGCGTATGCTTTGGATGTCCTTGAAAAAAACATTTATTATAAGTTTAAACTGACATAGCTTCAAAATGCCTGCAAATAATAAACTTTCATCGCATTTCAGAGTATCCTGTGCCTAGTTCCTCCTTATTCTGGAAAAGGGGCAGGGCAAAAGAAGATAATTTGCAATTAAAGATTCAGGCATGTTTTTGCTTACACTCAAAATGGTCATATTTAAAATGGTATAATAAATTATCTGTGAGATTTTTAAGCTAAAACTTCGAAGAGACATTTTGGGGACAGCTGAGGCTTATATTTTTACAAATTTATCTAAATGAAGTAGGTTTATGTATAAAACAAGTAAAATATCTGCCATTGGGACAGAAAGTCATCCCTGTGAATTTTATTCTGTTTCTATTTCTGATACCACTGACATATCTTTTTTCTTGTTTAAAGCTTAAATTAATAAAAATGCAATTAAATTCGCAAAATTAGACTTAATATCTGTTACAGGGCAGTCCTCTGTGGCGCTGTCCGACCGCCATCAGCGGGAACCTTCACCTGAATTTTAATATCCACCCGGACCGTTTTCACCTGAACACCTCCAGTACTTTTCCGCTTCAGGTGTTGTTCATTTACTACGCTATATAAGACAAGCACGTAGAAACCATCGACGCAAAGTTTTGTTCCTTGTAACATCTCTTGAGCATTTCCCTGTGTTTATTCTGACTGACTTGATACTCACCTCCGATTGTTTATACCGACTCTGAAACTCGCCTATTGCTCCGATCTCTGCCTGGACCTCAACCTTGTGATTCTTGCCTGTTGCCTCGAACTTTGCCTGGATTATTGACTTTGAGACCTGCTTGATACCTCGACCCTCTGCCTGTTTCGACCCTGCATTGTCTGACTACGCACCTGTTTAATAAACGGCATGCAAATGGATCTAACGTCTGTTGAGTCTCTGTCTCAGATGTCACAATATCTTCTTCTGTAAATGCATTTTCATTTAAAAATGGAAAACCTGGCATAAATACAGAGAGGGAAAAAAATTGCATTTGTGGTTTTTGAAGCTTTCTAACTCTATAAAGTATTTTACTTATATCTTTGCATGCATCATAAAAGTTACTGGCTAACAAGCCATGAGCAAAGTTTAAAAATTGGATATATCTTTGCAAGGTTGGTGAGCAATTTTATCACATAAGCATTTGTCTGATGGTGAGTATTTCTATTGGAAGTGCACTTATGTAGAATGTGCTCATAATCCTTTGAAACATTTTAATATATTAAAATCCTCTCTGCAAAATTCCATGGATTCCAGCCTCAAATGTGTAAAACTTGAGCCTGCTTATGAGGGAACACATGTATTAATGGTGAGCCTGGAATGGTTTGACACAAAAACCTCACGCTGACCGCACTTTGCTCCAGTTGAGAAGAGGTTAAACCTGGGTTAACATGCAAGATTATGGTCATGGGTTGCAGATTACTGGTTTAATAGATGCAGCCTCTATATAACCGGTGTGGCTTGAATTATTCTCCAATCATGATGCACATACGCATACTTGTGTCTTTAGAGGATCTGAGGAAAAATTCAGTACAGAAATTATCAAAAGTGCCAGCAGACTGATATCTAGAATTTTATAATGGCGTGATTTGAATAGATCTACATAGATGAGCATTTTAATCATTTCAGACAGGAAACCCGAGGAAACTAAATGAGAGAAGCCCGATTCAATAATGAAGTACAGAGTCATTAAGCATTTCAGACTAATCAGCCGTTACAATGGTCCCTATAGAGAGTGTGTGTTACACCACTGTTGAGAATGATAATGAACTGCTGCATGTTATTAATTGAACAAAATTGAATAATTGGAAACATATTTTTTTCTGCACATCAAGGTTTAAGGCACTTTGGGAAGCAGCACAGACAACCAGATTAAAAAATGTGAGAAAGCAGTTCCTAATATCATGATACTTCAGAAATGTTTTAAAATGTTTCTAAAATGATGAAATTTATTTTTTTTCTTTTGTCAGGCTTATAATGCAATGTAATAAATATATTTTTTCCAGTGTTCTACTAACTTTATTTTTTAACCAAAAGTAGGCGTCAATTATTATATAATATCAAACTCAAAATATGTAATTTCCATTACTAAAATGCATATTTTACAATCACTGGTATGCAGACTGATCTTTTAAAAAATATATGGGGCTTCTAACTCTTGGCAATCCTTCACAAAACTAAACATCTATTGTACCACAGTTTATCATGGGTATACAAAATATTTCAATGGTGTAAGCATTTCTGTCAAATGTGATTTATGAAATAAAGACAGACCTCTTTATAATTAGGAAGAGAACTATAGAAGCTGGACATCGCTTGCTATGATTTTTAAGGGCGTACATGGTTACTATAGTTAAAATATGGTAACCACAAATTTTATTGTATACAGTCAATTTTGCATTCCACAGTACGTATGATAAAACTGTGCTAAATGATAAGTTGTGTGAAGGAGGGCCACTGGTATGAATCCTTTGAACTGTACCTCACAATGACTGTAAAATATGTATTTTAGGTATATGGAAATTACATATTTTTTGTTATGACATTGACGCAGAGTTGACACTTTCAGTTTAGAATTATAGCATATACAGTACACAGAAAGAATTGTCAAAGGGCAAAATGATGATAGTTCCCAGCAACTAAATGAACACACCATCCTCCTCCACACAATGGACAAAAGAATATAGCACACTATATAAAAACTGTTCCATGGTTTCTAATGCAGCAGGTATCATCATCATCTCCTCCACCAAAGGCAAAGCTCATTTTAGTTTTAGATTCCCTCCCTACAGGTACTGACTCACCATCTGTGGTTTCCCCAACCTTCATTCTCTCTCTCTGTCCTTGGAGTCCCACAGCAGCAGATCAACGTCTGTCCTCCGGCTATGATCTGTCTGGCTGTGATGTGGTCACAGTGTGCCATCTCTCACCATCCATTCTACAACTTTTCTTGGGGTGCAATCTCACAAAAGTCATTTTCAGGTCACATTTGTAAACTAAATATTTAGCTTGAAAGGGTCATATGATGTTGATAAATAGAACATTATTTTCTTTGACCTTTCTTAAATGCAAAGGAGCAACTATATCTAAAGTGCTAGACATGCTAAGGAATTGAGATGAATCAAGAAGATTACTTACAAAGCAATCTTTCTACCATACTTGTTGCAAGGTGCAGAATTTACAGGTTTATCTATAAGGAGTTTACACAAGACTAGATAATGATCTGAGATATCATCACTTTGCTGCAGAATTTCAACACCATTAACATCAATTCCATGTGACAGTACCATATCTAGAGTATAATTTCGACAGTGAGTAGGTTCTGATACGTCTAACCACAATAGAGATCATGCCTACGAATGCGGATCCTAACGCATCTTTTTCTTTATCAATATAGATATTAAAATCACCAACAATTAAGACTTTATCTGAAGCCAGTACTAACTCAGTTAGAAAATCAGCAAACTCTTTAATAAAGTCTGTTTGGTGCCCTGCTGGCCTGTATACAGTAGCCAGTACAAACATCACAGGGGATTTATAACTATCACATGTTTCTCTATACTGTTACATGCAGCACCATAACTTGAAACGAGTTATACAGTACTTAAAGCCTTCCTTCTGAGAAATACTGGGGTGTAGACTAGTAATGTATTCTTCTTGTTTTAACCACGTTTCTGTCGAACAGAGCAAATCTAGCTTATGATCATTGATCAAATCATTTACAAAAAGTGATTTAGTAGAAAGAGACCTGATATTCAGTAAGCCAAGCTTAATCATTTGTTTCTCTGTATTATAAACAGCTTTCATGTTTTGAACATCAATTAAATTGTTGCTTTTAATTTGATTTGGACGTTTTCTGTATTTTCTAGTTTGGGGAACACAGTCTCTATAGTGTAATAACTAGGTGAAAGATTTTCTATGTGCTGAGAATTAATTGACTGCTGTGACGTGAGCCGGCTACCAGATGGTCGGTTTAGCCAATCTGTCTGCTTCCTGACCTGAGCCCCAGAAGAGCGGTACCATCCCAGAAGGGATGAAGACTATTTTCAACAGGTCAGGTTTGCCCCAAAAACCTGTCAAATTGAAACCTGTTTATCTGCGGGCACCACTTAGATTTCCATCCACTGAGACCCAGCAGTCTGTAGTGTATCTCATCACCCCGTAAGCAGGGAGAGGACCAGATCAAATTGCAGTGTCTCACATTGTACTTGCAAGTTCACACACCTCTTTGACTTTATTTTTAGTGATCTCTGACTGGTGAAGTCCAACATCATTAGTGCCGACGTTGGGTTGCTGCGTGGGCGCTGCCAGAACCAAACAATGTACATGAGCTGAACTACCGGCATCCAAAGCAGCATCTACAGCCCTCACATTCTGACTGTCCTCTGTTAAAGTTTGGATGCCTGTCTCTGAAATCTTCTAAAAAGTCAGCCTAACTATATCCCTGCATTTATCACATGTGAAACCCTCATCGCAGACAGAGAGAGATAAACTGTACATATGGCATGACATGCAAACAACAAGGGGAGAAGCCATACTCACCGAGATTGATGGATTATTCACCTACCACTGTTGTCTGATAAACTTGTGAAAAATGTAGAAAACAATAAATTAATGGAGCGAGAAAAAATAAAAGGAAACAATAATCGAAAACAATAATATCCGCCAGTGCAATGCGAGGAAAAACGTGAATGACAAGCTAATATCATTATCTTCTATACCATTTTCTTCTATCCCTTTGTAACTCCTCCCCCAAAATCCCGCTGCCCTAGATGTTGCTCTCTCATTGGCTGTACGTAATCGCCAATGTTATTCAGTCAGAACACATTTCACACGGCATGATTTTGAATCGCCAACAGGTCCAAATATTTAGCATGCTAAATATCTCACGGGTGTCTGCGACTCATCTGTGATTTTGTCAGATCACGTCTTTGATAGTTCATTCTGTGTGATTGTCACTCGCGTGAATGAGCACCAATTTGCTTGTGATTTCGGGCATTTGTCAGCGATTTTTCACAACCTGTCAGCGAGTCAAAATCAGGGCTGAATTCGTGCAGTCGGCATAACAGGCAAATCAATGTCAATGAGCTGCACTCGCTGTCTTTAGATTAAAAGTGAACAATCAACAATCAAATAGGTTTGATATATACTATGGGAAATATGGAGGGAGTTAAGTTATCATTTAACAACAGAGAGTGATAGACAGAAATACAAAGCTGATCCGAGCTACAAACATTCAACAAACCAACCTGATCTCATGGCAATTCGTACATATTTTACGAGGTGGCTAATTCATACGAATTTGTACAACCTCACTTGTACGAATTCATATGATTTATTTTAAATCGGACGTATTTTACGAGATGCCAATTCATATGAATTTGTACGAATGAACTAAACTTAACCCCGCCCCTAAACCTACCCATCATGTGGTTTTAGACAAATCGTACAAGTGCGGTCTCACGAATTAGTACAACTTGGCACAAATTTGGCACCTTGAACGAATATGAATTGCTTGTGAGATTGTGTTAAACAAACTCTCAGCAGAGCGGCAGGCAGAAGCAACCGAGACAGAAACCAAAGAAACCAAAGTATATATCTTTGGTTTCTTTGCTGCTTCAGAGATCTTATCTATGCAACAGCTTGTAACACTCAAAAGAGAAAGGAAAAATTGAAATTGCATCATATTCTTTGAAGAAAAATTTCGCCCGTTTAAGGACCAATTACATAATAATTAAACCTACACTGAACTATTGTTCGAAATTAACGATGCATCAGTCTTCCAACCCTTATGCCAGTTACTTACTGTAAGAATTTAGGGCCCCTCTTATGAATTTTTGAAAATTAGCTTTTATGCAGCTCTAAGTGAATGAAAACATCCTGCAAAATCTGAAAGTGCACAGTGTACAGTATATAGTATTCTCTCAAAAGACTCTGAATCACTGAAACAAGTTTTTTGTTTTAAAGGCTCAAGCCATTTCATGTTCACGTTGATATCTGTTGATAAAAAGGTAAAAATAAATGCAAATTTTAAGAAAATGAAAGTGTTTTTTGACCTTGCATACACATCAACATGTTGTTTGGGACTCCCAAAACCAAAATATAAACCTTTCATAACCCATAAAAGGGGTATTATTAGTATGTGCAGAATACCAGAGCCAAAGCAGGACTGGCCAAAACGATATTCCTCTGTAACTTGAGGGCCAAAAGGTACAGTGTAGTATTAAACACAATTTAAAAAACAAAAATTTAACAAAACAAAATGTATTCCCAATACTGTAATGCCAACAAAAAAAATTACACATTATTTAAAAATTAAGTGCAACAATAATACAAGCCTCTTTGGTCGGTCAAACAGATAGATACTCCTGCCCAATAGCTATAGAAGATGACAAGTTTGGATGTTCAAACAAACATGAACAAATAAAACATCTAGGAGCATCATATTTATGAGAATTTTGCAGACGGAATGTGCAAACAAACAAACAAACAAACTTTATGCAAAATTGTATTTATTAAATGAAGTAAATATTAAATAATTGTACGAAAATATTAAATATTAAATTAAAAAAGAAAAAAATGTATATGTTCATTAAACAAATATTTTCCAAACATTATTATAATAAAGTTATTTAATAGTCATCATTTAGAAAACTCTCTTACTGTTTATATGAATAGAACATTTAATTTTGTTCTAATTTGTGGACAGAATATAACCTAAACATTAAAAATTAATAGTTCTAGAAAAAGGGGCTATCATATCAGACTAGTTGAAAGCATCTTCCCACAAGCGATATATTCATTCATTCACATCATGCAAAAATGATTAACACAGCAACACTTCAACGACTCACGATTTACGAGAGCCAAGAGTCAACTGAAGCCCTCTGGTGTTTACCAGGCCTGCCAGTGCCACTTATCATCCCAGAGAGCATGTGTGCGCAGAGATCTCCTGGTTTTCTGAACATCTGTCTTAGAAAGCCTGTGATTTCAATCCCTCCTGACCACCGATGTGCTCCTGTGAGCTGGAGAAAAGCTGAAGGTCAGAATGTCCTCCACACATCAGCGTTTAATGATGAGGGTCATGATGACGGAAGGGCTGTGAGATCTAGAAAATTAAACAGCATAAATCATTATTCTACAAAAAATATGCTCTTGAAGAATTATATGTCTTATCTGCTAAACAAGGCTGAATTCATTTGATCAAAAATACAGTAAAATACAGAAATATTTTTACCTTTATTTTTAACATTTCTGATCAGTGTTAAATAACAGTTGTGCTGCCCAGTACTTTTGGTTAAAATTGTGATACTTTTTTTCTTCTTCAATTCAGTCAATTTAATAAACATTTCCCGGATAAAAGTATTGTTTTCTTTAAAAAATGGATAAATAAAAATAAATTATAAATAAAAGAATCAATCTATTAAAATTATACATACATTCTGTATCTGCTCAGGAAACTTCCCGGAAAGGTCCTCAAGTCGGGATTCGAACAGGGGATTCCCAAAGCGCAACAGCGCAACTTTACTGTCACTATTGATCAAATCATTGCATGTTTCACAAGTTTGCGCTTCTTTATGATAATAAGGCATGTTTAGTGTGCTGTCCGGTATGAACCTTGCATGCCCCTCGCGCGGGAAGGCGCAGACCGAGGTGGAGAAGGGGTGGAGGAGGGATGCATAACGAGATAAGGAAGGGAAGGGAGTGAGCTTATTTATGGATGGAGGATGTTTATAGATTTGATTGGACGGGACGGAAATGTAATGATTGAGTAATGCGGTGCCAGCTGTGGCTAATCATGCGTGAGCTCCCCTACCGAAATTTGTTTATCAACATCACTTGCTGAATAAAAGTAATTTTTTTATAATTAAATAAAAAATTAATAAAGAAAGAATATAACAAATAAAATAAACAAACAAAAAGAAAATTAAAATATTTATATTTATTATAGCTAGAATTGTTAGTTTTATTTTAATAATATTTGTCAAATGAAAGTACCTTTCCTTTAGTGAACATATGAAATAAAGAAATGAAACAAATAAATAAAAAGAAAAAAAAATTAATTGTTAAGAAAATGATAATAATCAAACATAAAACAACCGAGGATGAAGATACGGCCGACCTGCCACCTTCAGATGCTGCAGCCCGAGCTGAGTCCGACTCGGAGATGATTGCCATGCTCGCTCGGGCAGCCGAGAGCATCGGGCGGGAGGTGTCAAAGCCTCCCAGCCCTGAGCGCTCTCGGCTGGATGATTGGTTTCTGGGGTCTGGCCGTGGTTCACAGCCACGTCCGGCCCGGGTTCCTTTCTTCCCCAAGTGCATGAGGAGGTGACAAAATCGTGGGAGGCTCCATTTACATCCAGAATCCTCTGTCCTCACTACCGTAAACGGTGGAGCAGCTAAGGGTAACGAGGGCATTCCACAGGTTGAGCGCGCTGTTGCGGTGCATTTGTGCCCGCGCAGCGCCCCCACCTGGCGGACTCGCCCTTGAATCCCGTCCGGCCCCTGTAGAGCCACGGCAGCTCTGACTGCCAAAGCCTACAGTGTGGCTGGACAGGCTTCTTCAGCCCTATATGCCATGGCCATCCTGCAAGTACATCAGGCCAAGGCATTAAAAGAGTTAGACGAGGGTAGTGCCGACCCAGGGTTGATGCAGGAACTGCGCTCGGCGACCGACCTCGCCCAGTCACGGCGCGGTCCCTCGGGCAGACGATGTCCACACTTGTGGCCCAGGAGCGCTACCTTTGGCTTCGCCTAGCTGAAATGAAGACACCGAGAAGGTTTGCTTTCTCGATGCCCCGATCACTCAGGCTGGCCTATTCAGCGACACTGTGGAAAACCAACAAAAGCAGATGGAGGTGATCCAGCACATCCTGCCCCCGCGTGACCCTCCAGCTACCACCCGTCCGCCGCAGGGCCAGCCTCGGTCTGCTCCTCCCCAAGGGCGCCCCCGTACTGTGGCGGCAGCCCCGCTGCCTGCTGAGACTATGTGAAGGCCGCAACGTAGGGCACCACGCAGAAGAGCGGCACCATCCCTGTCTCTAGCGAGCTCTAAGCCCTCGAAAAAGACGGCTAAGCGACTCTGAGACGGGCGGCCTGGAAGGGTGAGAAACTTGTTCATAGATGGTGCACTGCACCGCTCCCTCCACCCGAGGAGGGCTGGGTGGAGAATCCTTTGCTCCTTTTTATTTGCATTCCTCTGCAGGCTCTAGGGCGATTCAGTTCGCCCGGCGTCCTCACAGGTTCACCTCCAGCCGAGATGAAGTCAGGGTTTTACAGCCCTTACTTCATTGTGCCAAAGAAGGGTGGTGGCCTCAGGCCCATCCTGGACCTGCGAGTTCTGAACCGCGCCTTATACAAGCTGCCGTTCAGAATGTTGACGCAGAAACGCATTATCAAATGCGTTCAGCTCCAGGACTGGTTTGCAGTGGTCGACCTGAGGGACGCTTACTTCCATGTCAGGATTCTTCCTCAACACAGACTGTTTCTATGGTTTGCGTTCGAGGGTCGAGCATGGCAGTACAGGGTCTTCCCCTTCAGGCTCTCCCTGTCACCACGAGTCTTTAAGAAGGTAGTGGAGGGTGCCCTTGCCCCGTTAAGGAAAGTGGGCATCCGAATCCTCAACTACCTCGATGACTGGCTCATCATGGCCCATTTGCGAGAGCAGTTGTGCGATCACAGGGATCACCGGTTGGGGCTTCAGGTCAACTGGGAAAAGAGCAAACTCTCCCCTGTGCAGAGAATCTCTTTTCCTGGTGTGGAGTTCACAGAGGAACGCACTCAGTCAGTGCTGGCCTGCCTGAGTTCCCTCGAAGGCAGGAGAGTGCTGCCACTGAAACAATTTCAGAGGCTCCTGGGGCATATGGCATCCAGGGGCATATATAACGCAGCTGGAATTACTCCATATGAGACCACTACAGCACTGGCTGAACTCCCGGGTCCCGAGTGGTTATTACCACAGAGTGTCGTCGGACATTCAGTCCCTGGAAAGACCCTGTGTTCTTGTGGGCCGGAGTGCCCCTGGGCCAGGAGTCCCAGCACACTGTTGTCATGACAGATGCCTCCAGTGTGGGCTGCAATTAGCCCTGTCCTGCGACTGTGGCGTATATAAACCGGCAGAGGGGTATACGATCGCGCTGCATGTACCAGCTCGCTCGCCATCACTTCTATGGAGCCAGCAATGGTTCAAATCCCTGTGTGCTGTTCACATACCGGGGCAGCTCAATCGTGAGGCCAATGCACTTTCACGACAGCTTGCCTACCCGGGAGAGTGGCGTCTCCATCCCAAGACAGTTCAGCTGATCTGGAGTCGATTCGGGGAAGCACAGGTAGACCATGCTCCTCGTGACAGCTCCTCTCTGGCGCATACCTCTGAGGCAGGATCTCCTCTCTCAGGGGTGCGGCACCCTGTGGCACCCGCGTCCAGACCTGTGGAACCTCCATGTGTGGCTCCTGGACGGGACGCGGCAGGCCTAGGTGTTCTTCCACCAGAGGTGGTTAACACAATCACTCAAGCAAGAGCCCTCTCTACGAGGCGAGCGTATGCCTTGAAGTGGTGTCTGTTTGCTGACTGGTGTTCTGCTCGTGCCGAGAACCCCCAATCATGTACGATTGGAGTACTGCTTTCTTTCCTGCAAGAAAAGTTGGAGCGCAGGCTGTTGCCCTCCACCTTGAAAGTGTATGTGGCTGCTATCGCAGCCCATTACGATGCAGTGAATGGTCGGTCCCTTGGAAAGCATGATCTCGTCGTGAGGTTCCTGAGGGGCGCAAGGAGGTTAAACCTTAGAAAGGGAAGGCTGTCTCCAAGCAGAGATTGGCCCAATGGATAGTGGATGCCATCGCTCAGCCAGCAATGACACGTGGGGCCCAGAAGGGTTAACTAGGGGTTCCATGGGAACTGTGTGGGCATAGGCTTTGGCTGGGTGAAATCAGCGGGTCCCATGTAGGTTTTTGTAGTATGAGCCCCACATTGGAAGCCCATATGAGCTGATTACATGGGCCCCATAAGGGACTGGCATGGGCCAAGTGGGCATGGGTTTGAACTGGGAACACTAATATGGGTCCTGCATAGAATTTATATAGGCCAAGTGGGCATGAGTTTGAACCGGGAACACAAATACGGGTCTTACATGACAAATTTATGGGCCAAGTGGGCATGGGTTTGAACTGGGAATGCACATATGAGTCCTGCATAGAATTTATATAGGCCAAGTGGGCATGGGTTTGAACCGGGAACACAAATATGGGTCTTACATGACATATTTTTGGGCCAAGTGGGCATGGGTTTGAACCGGGAACACAAATATGGGTCTTGCATGGCATATTTCAGTACTCTTTCCACCACTGCCTGTTATGCACAACAACACCTTATGCTCATTCATAATGAAGCCAGCGAAGCAGTTAACTCATTTGTTAATTCTCTCACATATCCTTTAATTTACGAATTTAACTGTATTTAATGACGATTAAGCAATTAATCGAGTTTCAGGAGGAGCACGCACAAACGATCGCAGCTGCCACCAATCTCCTTATTA
>JAUMHG010000055.1:21251831-21262232 GCA_032359395.1 Enteromius anoplus
AAACAGCAATACAACACCAATACATATTTGCAGTAGAATATAAAAATCAGTGATGTTATGTGTGTTTATGTTCAAGTGAGTTTGGTTCATTTGCCGCCCTGTTTCCATACTGCAGAAAGGTGTCTAGGGGAGGGAGTTGTTCATAAGAAGTGATCTAGTCTAGGGTGAAAATTAATGTGCAACCATTTACAACATGAATCATCCTGGCCAATCACCTGCATGACTTTGGTTGATTTAGCAGGTTGCAGTATGTATGGCGTTATACATGAGTGTTGGGCTTATAGGGAGGGTGTAGAGTGCTCTCTGGTGGACAAATTATGCAATGCATTACTCATAGCATGATTAAAGGGCATTTCGTTCGTTTTTATTTTAATATTGAAATATTCATTTATCATCCAAAATAATTGTCGATACCGATATATCGGGAAATGCTTAATATCGGCCGATAATTTGGCATTCCTATATATCGGTCGGGCTCTAATATGGTGCTGTGTGTACATTATTGAGGAAAAAAATTTACTTTAATGATTTTAGCAAATAGCTGCAATATAATAAAGAGTGCAAAATTTAAAGTGGTCTGAATACTTTCCGTACCCACTATATAAACATATACACTGTCATGAATTCCAGCTGGAGTGCCCACGAATCCCACCAGAGGGCACTCCACCTTGAACTCGTTTCTTGTTTCTCGGTTAAGGACTCTTATTTGTTTGTTACCCATTGTTCTGTGCTTCCCTTGCTCTGTTGCTGCTTGTTAATCACCATGACTACTCATCAGTCCCTCCCCCTTGTTAACTCTTTGTATCACCTTTTAAAAACTGTCTGTGTTAGTAGCCTAGCCACCGAGTATTAAGGTTTCCTTGTACAAAGTGTTTCCCTGTGTTTTCGTTGTATTTTTCCCGTGTACTGATTTCTGCCAGGTTTTGGATATTTCTTTGTCTTTGCCCATTGGATATTGTTGCTTGCTGATCGCCCAACCTTTGCTTTCCATTCTTGTGTTTTGCCTTCACCACACCTGTCTGCTGTTTTCTGACCCTGTCTGTTGTAACCAAGTGCTTTATTAAAAGCTCGCAAATGGATCCGCATGTCTCCTTCATTACTTACACACACACACACACACACACACACACTACAAACAGCTGAAATGAAAATATTAGATGGAAAACAACTAAAGATTTTAAAACTAAACTAAAACTTAAACCAAAATCGTAAAAACAAAGGGAAAACTTATTTAAATCTGAACAGTTAATAAAAAATAAAAAAATTATAAATATAAACCAATCCTCTGTAAATAACTAAAAGTCGAAGCACCAAAATTAGGAACTGCAAATAATTAAAAAACTGAAATAAAAGTAAATTAAGCCTAACTAGTACTATAAAAAGGACAAAACCAAAAGTACTAAAATTAAATAAATAAATAAAAATATGAAAATAAAATCCTATAACATCATATGAATGATACCAAAATAACACTTCTTTAATTCGGTCACAATGCAATGCTGTGAGATCAGTAAAAATAATACAAAAAAAACTATTCCTTTCTCTAATGATATTTCAAACACATAAAATTTTCTTTCTTACAAAAGTGAATAAAGAAGTATAATGCCAAAATCAAATAATGCACTATAAAAGAAGCCCAACCACTTTAACAAGCCACATTTTAACATCAGATTGCAGTAAACGCATCAAAGCAAAGGCCGTCACTCACCTCAGGCGACGCGTCCTCCAAACAGAAGAGAAACTCCTCTAATTTCTGCAAGACACAGAAGGACAAATGAGTCACTTTAGCAGTAGATTAAAACAAAACAATAAACCTCATCTATTATTAAAAAGCACTCAGCGCACTGACATTATGGGAAGTGTGCAATAACTCGTCATTATGGCTGACAAGCAGCAAAATAATTGAACGGGTTTGGCCCATCTGTGTGGGTAATGATTGCATTCAGGAGTTGTGTGCTAAAGCAGACAATAATTAGCACTCAGTGGCAGATCTATTAGTTCAAGTCGAGCTGATGGGAGCCGGCCCCACAAAAACAGATTACAGCCTTGTGTCTCAGAGATTGGGATTTAAATGACACAATATTAATTATCATCTCCTGTCGGCAGGAGTAATATTAAAGTGCCCCTGGTTGGGCGTGGACCACTGCCTCGTTTATTAGACTCTGACCTGGTTTAAAATCATATTTAGCTTGTCAAAATGTCAATGTTTTATTGCTAAAGCAATATAATCATGAGAAACAGACAGCTGCTGAAGGCAACAATGTATCAAAAAAATAAGTGTACAAACACACACACACAATGTGTGCCCAATACCATAATGTGTAAATAGAATGTAACATTAATATAATAAATTAGTAAGTTACAGCAATTATAGTTATCAGAAAATTATTATTATTAATAATGCATATTTCTATTACTGTTCACATTATCATCAGCATAACTATTTCTATTATTATTATTATCATCATCATCAAAACGTTTATCATTACTAACTATAATTAACAACTGCTATTATTTACTACTATTTATTCATATTAGTATTTAATATGATTTACTATAATAAATACATGTGAATGTATGTCCAAATAGCATACTACTATTTCAATTGTAATTAGATTCATATTATTATTATACCTGTTATTATTAATAACTGTCATTTACATATATATATATATATATATATATATATATATTAGGGGTGTAAGGTTTCACAAAAATCACGGTTCGGTTTGATACGATACAGTAGTGTCACGGTTCGATATGTTTGATACGGCAAAATTACAATAAAAAAAAAGATTTCTAATTTTTTTTTTTTCACATTTTTATTTATGGGTCCTTCACTTGCAGCACATTTTGCGCGCGCAAGCTCTTCATTTTCAACAGAGCCGCGCAGTTTTAAAATCTAAAGCAGAAATTATTTTGTAACTGGCAGCGCTTTCATGGTTGCATAGTGACAGCAGACGCTACAGACGCGCGAGCGCAAAGCGCTTTGAAATTGGTGGAGGAGGCGTGCAAGTATGTCCAAATAATAAATAATAATACTAGATTTGTTAAATTATACACAAAGTGCTGTGTAGGCTTGTATAGGTGCACAGATACAGTTTAAGAAAAGCAGAGATGAAGCGCTGAAGAGCAGTGAGTCACCTCACCTTTAGAGTCCTGCAGGAGCGTTACGAGCAGTGGCTGATCTTCAACACACAAAAGACAAAAACAGCCATGCACTTAGAGACAATAGAGCCCCGCTGAGCTGAAAGATATTAGAATGACTCTGAGAAAGTTAAGAAGGAAAAGGGTAGTATAGGAAGGAGGAGAACAGAGTGGAAATTAGAGTCATTCAGCAAATGGATGGTTTTTATGGAAATGGAGGGAGCCGACTATTTTTAGTTTCTCATTTCTGGAGTCGTTCATAAAGCGCAAGTTGTGTCCCAGTGTGAGGTGGTGCAGTACTTGTGAGTCAAAGATGACCTACATACAGTACATATGTAAAAGATTGTTAAAACTATACAAATTTGTACTACTGAGAATCAAGCTTTACTTTCACTGTTCTTTAAAAAAAAAGGAGGAACACTTACTTTATATATATATATATATATATATATATATATATATAAATTATTATACCCAACAAAAACCAGATCT
The DNA here is from genome assembly GCA_032359395.1 of Enteromius anoplus. NCBI lineage: Eukaryota > Metazoa > Chordata > Actinopteri > Cypriniformes > Cyprinidae > Enteromius > Enteromius anoplus. Next base: position 21,255,471 of record JAUMHG010000055.1, read on the forward strand.
TTTTTAGATTTTGTCTAAAGGTTAATGTCCCTTTTTATTTCAGGCTTTAGAGGGTTAATTCTACCCAATGCTTGCCAAGAGGGATGCCCTACAGTACATGCATTCATCCAAAAATTAAGAGTGAAGACAAAAAAAGACTTTTTTAGACCATGAACATGTAATAAGTAATTATTTTGGTCCATTTAGCTGATATTTGCTGTGTTGTGGCTTTACCTTAGTGAACTCTGAGTGTTGGAGGTCAGCCTCAGGACACCAGCGCCCCCCTAAAGCAGTCAACATGGCACAGTCTGCTTCCTCTTTAGTGAACGGCAGGATATCTGAAGCTGATCCAGGGGTGGAGGGAAGATCCTCTAATTCTGAGATGTTAGAGGTGCCCTGATCAAGGCCTTTTAAGAGGAGATGACACGCCTCCAAATCAGCCTCCCAAATGTGTTCCAGCGCTGGGCTTCCACAGCTACAGAGAGAAATACAACGAATGACACCTGCTTTGATCATTTGCAATTACATGAAATTTGAAAAACTTGAGTGCACATTCTTTATGGGAAGAGTTTATGGACAAATCTTGATATGTTGAGTGATCTGAACTACTGTTAAACCTGATATAACACACTAATGGAGTCTTTCCATTAGTTCATGTATTTTATGAAAAAATTTGAATCAACTTGCAATGAAGACATTTCTACTTTGCCTGAGTCAAAGTTATGGTACTTAACCATAACATTAGTTTATTTAATTTTAGATGTAAATTATTGTAATAATAATATGTATTATGGCAGCACAACTGTTTTCACTGATAATAATCAGACATATTTCTTGAGCAGCAAATCAGCATATTAGAATGATTTCTGAAGGATCATGTGACACTGAAGACTGGAGTAATGATGCTGAAAATACAGATTTCAACACAGAAATAAATTCCATTTTAACATATATTAACATAGAAAGCAGTTACTTTAATTAGTAATAATATTTCACAATATTTACTGTATTTTGTATCAATTAAATGCATCAAGATGAAATCTCTTTCAAAAATACATTTAAAAATATATTTAAAATATGGACCTGTAATGTTACAATAGATTAGAAGAAAACTATTTCATGAACTATTCAATCACTGCACAAAACAATCATGTTTCAATTTCAATGCTTAACGGTATCCAGTGTAATCATTAGTGGTGTTTGCAACAGTCATTTACCTGGTGGACTAAATTAAATTTTGTAGACTTACACTGGAGGAGGAACCACAACAGACTGGATTGACTTGGACACTTTGGGCTCTTTTGACTTTGATATATATATATGTTACTATATAGAGACACTAAAGCTCCCTGCTGTTTTCTACAGTCTATGAAACTGTGAAGAGCGCACAGAGAGGATGATAATTACGATCTTCACACCTGCATCTCTAGAGACAGACAGCTTCCTAAAGCGATAACGGACAATACTGTACCCTTTCCCAGAAACCTCCTCCCAGTGGCTCCATTCGGCTCACTCACAAACCCACAGAGATTTATTTACATGTTTGTGTTTGGGTTCCTGCATCGTGAAGAGCTGAGATGGTTAAATAAACGTGCATTAAAGATCTCTGCATAACACATAATGGATTGCAATAGAACCTTATATATACGAATGTTGGTAAAATGTTGTATTTCAACAGAAATTGGCATGTTAGACTATCGCTAAAATGTCGGCTTCCAATAGAATCTGACATGTTGAATAAAACACTGGATTTTAAAAGAACAATATTGGAACGGTGCTCAAATGTTGGATAGTATTCAGAATGTTAGAAGGTTGCTCACATGTTTGGTTTTAATAGAATTCAACATGTTAGAATGTTGCTGAAATGTTGGATTCCAATAATTCAATGTTTGAGAATGTTGCTAGAGGCCAGTTCACACCGCACAGACAAATGGGACTAGTTTGTTGGAGTTTGTTGGATCAGTGTGTTACCTCTGTAAGACATTGGTTGGAGTTTGCTTTCATATAAATGACAGCAACCTGAATTCTAACACAAGGTTTAAGTGTTAGAATGTTGTTAAAATGTTGGATTTCAACAGAATTTGATGTTTCAGAATGTTGCTAAAACACTGGATTCTAATTAATATTTTTTTGTGTCAGAATGTTGCTAAAATGTTGGCTTCCAATAGACTTCAACATTAGAATGTTGCTCAAACACTGGATTCTAATACGTTTTTTTTTTGTTTTGGAATGTTGCTAAAATGTTGGATTCAATATGGATCAACCTGTTATTAATATTGCTAAAACACTGGACTTTGATGACTAGATTTTGACGTTATGTTGCTCAAATGTTAGATTCTAGCAGAATTTAATGTTAGAATATTGTTGAAATTAACAGCACACATCACTGCAGGGTAATAATACTGAATACAGTAAACACAGTAAGCACATTTTTTATGTTATTTTGTCAAAAGCTCAGTATACAGTAGCTAGTCCTTGGTGATTTTCACCAGATTTGTTTCAAACAAATGGAAATGATAGAGAGCAAACAAACGCAGTTATCTGAAGGGTTCCTCCCGTAGAAAAAAGGGTTAGTGGTGCTTTGAACTTGCAAACCGCATGTAGGGGAAACCAGTTTATTAGCTCAATGTCTACATGTACATAAACAAAGGAATTCCCCAATGGATGAGTGACAGGGACAGTCAGTGCAAAAATGAGACAGATAACCTGATTTTCATCCCTCAAATCCCACAGCTGGTGCTTTTTAATGGCCATGGGTGTGAGATGGCATTGACTGTGGTGCTGATGTTTAAAACACCATTTATTTCATCAAAAACACACTAGACTGGAGTAATGATGCTGAATATTTCGCAGTATTACTGTTTTTACTGTCACATGCTCCTTCAGAAATCATTCTAATATGCTGATTTGCTGCTCAAGAAACATTTCTGATTATCATAAATGTTGAAATCAGTCATGCATCTGAACATTTTTGTGGAAAATGAGATGCACTTTGTTTTTCAGGATCCTTTTTTTTAAATGGATAATTAAAAAATGGCATTTATTTGAAATGTTTTTGTAACATCATAAATATCATTACGGATTGATTTCTGAAGGATCATGTGGCACTGATTAATAGAGTAACAATGAAGAAAACTCAAATATGATTGAATATTTTGTGCAATTAAATTTATTCCTGCAAATACAAAAATGTTATTCTAAATGAAATTAATATTTCAAAATATCACTGTGTTTTTGAGCTAATAAATAAAAAAAACCATCACGTTTGGAATCATGTATTCCAAACTCTCAGCTCATATATTCTGCCTACACTGCCTTATTTTTTTATATTAATAATAAGAATGAAAAATTTTTTATTTAATTAAAAATAAATATATAAATAAAATTACCGCAAAAATAAATTTTGGCTTTTTTAATGACAAAACGGTACTTCCTAATTTGAATGGTATATTATCATTTCTGGCTGTACTATTCCTTTAATATCCCCATTTGTGGAAAAATTTAAAAAGGGAGAGACCATTTATTTGAGCCAGCTAACAAAAGAACCCACGCCAGGGTTGAGTGCGACCGCCAGCTAATGCCTGCCTGCTTTCAGACTCATCGCAGGCAGGTTTCCATGGTGAGTAACAAGGAGAACAATCACTTCGCTAAAATAAAATTGAAGGAAAGTGAGAAGCAAGGGTTTCCGGAGAGAGTCCCTCTTCTGCACCCCGTACAGTAATCACCCTGGCAACAGACATCGCTTCTGGCATCCGAGCATGTGCTTTTGCAAAAGAGCGAACGGTAAACCATATGCCACGCTTCCCTCCAGATGGCCGCCCATAGTGTTTTATTGAAATGTAATGAATGCTACATTTTTACGGTTGAGTACGGCAACTAATAACTCATTCAATTATACCCATTTGTGTCTTATTTATGTCGAGAGAGATGCTAAATAAAACATCAGCGCTTGTGGAGATTTGCAGCTGGATTTCACAATGAAGAAAAGTCTGGCACTCGTTTAACCTTTCGTCTCCATTACTATGCATGAAATTTACAGCTTTTGTTCCTCCCATCATGTGGACTCAATATCACAAGGTCAGAAATATCAGCGCAGGATTGTGTTCCCATTTTCACATTAATTAAGGCTGTGCTTCTCAAACAGTTTTGCTTCAGGACCCAGATTTTAAATCAAACGATGTCCTATAATTGTCTCTCAAACTAAATTAAATGATCATGTCCTTAATTTTTAATAATGAATTAAAACCTATGCAAAATTTGTGTGTATATTTATATATCTATTTATAATAATAATAATAATATATTAAAGCATCTTACGTTATTTTTTTTATTTTTCATTTTGCATTCTGTAGCCAGGATATCTATGTTTATAAAATATAAATATTATGTAAAACTTTCAAACTATAACAATCATTATTTTTAATATAATAATAATAATAACAGCTGTTATATTATTATTATTATTCATTACAACAACAAAGACAATAATAATTATAATAATAACTATAACTACTTTTAATAGTAATTATTTACTGTTATTTGCATTTAGCAATTAGTATTCATTTTATATTTTCATTTTAGGTCTTTTTAGTATCACTGGGATACTATTACGGTTTTTATTTATATTTTATTTATTACTATTTATTTGTCATTTTCAAACATTATTTAAATAATTAACATTTTTATTTTTATATTTTCCACTTTTATTTTAGTTAGTTTTGTTGTATTTTCGTTATTTTTAGTAGTTTTATCTAAGTGGTTGTTGTTGTTTTTTTGGTCTGCAAGTGGCTCTAAAATCATTAAATACAGCAAAAATGAGTTGATATATTTTTCTAGTGAGAAAATTTTACTTAAGTGGCCGTCCACATCTCCATTTACTCATCTTATTGGGTTCATTTTGAGATGTCAGTATGGACAGATGAAGATGAGCTCATCAGAAAGAGACTGATGCAGTCAGTGCAGTCTTGAATGATTTAATACACATCCAGAGAGACAGAATCGAAACAAGGCCAGACAGTGTGAAATGCTTAAATAATAAGGAAAAACAACCCAAGGGATGGGATGAGGGGTGCTTGTGTGAAAGAGAGATGAGAAATATCCATTACCTGTGAAGTCTGTCCTCCAGAAGCTCAATATACTTCTGAATGTTTTCCTTTAAACTGCGCTCTGTTGAGGAGAAAAATATGATGAACATCAGAGAGAGATGCTGGCATGTCATACATATTCATGTCTAGGCAAGACAGTCTTTTTATCCTGGATGAAAAAATGTCCAGATAAAGTTTCAAGGGAAATTAAATCTTTAAATATTAAAATATTGTGTGGACACATATTTTATTGCCAGGAAGAATTTATGATTTCTTGGCCATTTTTCAGAGAATATGAATGATGACACAAAAACCTTTTCTTTCACTCCTGGTTAGTGTTTGACTGAAGCCGTTTCTTATCAAGTATATTTACTCTTTTTAAATCATAATAACAAAAGAAACAACCCAAATGACCCCGATCAAAAGTTTACTGTATGTCGTTTTCTGGATGCTTTCTGATATATGATAGTTGTTCATGAGTGCCTTGTTGGTAATGAGCAGTTCAACTGCCTGCTGTTCTTCAGAAAAATCCTCCAGCTTCTGTGCATTCTTTGGTTTTCCAGCATCTTCTGCATATTTGGACCCTTTAGAACATTGACTGTACAATTTTGAGATCAATCTTTTTACAATGGGGACAGTTGGGGGACTCATACATGAATAATATATAAGGTGAAAACATGTAGTGATGCTCAAGAAGGCAACACAATGCATTAATGCATTACTTTTGATCAGCGTCATTAGCCCAGCCTTAGTCCTGATCTAACAAACTCCCTTATTTGCATGCACACATCAAGACTGACAGTGACTGTGATCTCTTTCTAACCCAGCTCTATCTGCATCACGTCACACACAGACCCAAAAACCCACAAAGAGAGAAAATCTGTACTTCAGTCCAGATTCAGTCTGAAGTTGATCTCATGACAGACATGAACTCAGGTTCAAATCACTAAAAATGTGCTGTAACACAGCCCACTGGTCCATAAACTACACCCAGGAAACCACATACAAGCGACTCAACATCTTTATGGTGTGTGATGCTGTTCATAACATACTGCAGAGATGAAAGTCTCTTCAGCAGCAGATGGTGATAGTGGCACATAGTGAAGAAGTGCTGCATGCTCTGTTTTTTTGGACAGTAGATCATGCAGCAATCTGTTAAGCATCAGAGTGTGGAAATTAGTGTGAGAGCGCAAATATAACGCTGTTGGAGTCGCAGCCTTGCAGTCTGTGCACATGCACCAGATACAGTTCTCATATGAGATCTGTGAGCTAAAATCCAGGTGGTCATCCAATGTTGGTTAAGAAAATTTTAAAGTGCCCCTATTATGCTTTTTCAAACATGTTATTCATGCAGTGTTACATGTAGCTTTATGGGAACATAAACTATCTGCAAAGTTGTGACGCTGACAGTGCACGATAAATAAAGTTATTGTCTATCAAAAAAAGAGTCGGCTCACATTCGCCTAAATGAGTCGTCAGCAATTTGAGTCTTTCTCTGTTACCGAGCCATGTCACTAGGTAACATATTTGCATAATGCCCGCCCACGTTCTACCTCGCAAACAACTTGCCCCGCCCCCAAACAGTACAATTTCCATGTGGATTACATCATCTCAAGAAGACACTGTATTCTGTGAGAGTTAATTTGTTTTATATGCCCTTCTGAAAGATGAATCTACAAAGAATGAGTGATTAACATTC
>JAUMHG010000055.1:21262332-21272742 GCA_032359395.1 Enteromius anoplus
TTTTGCAAACGATTCAAAGGAATCGAAACACTGGGAACCGGTTCTCAACAAGAACCGGTTTTCGATGCCCATCCCTAATCACGGCCAGCAGTGCCAGTTCCAGTCCCTAGAGACTCCTGTCCAGAGTTTATGGATGTGCTGGAGATGTGGCAAGGAGAGTCTGCTGCGCTGCAAGAACACCCTCTGGTACCTGCACCTGGCTTGGGGAATGGAAACCCGCCGGCCCACCCATCTATGTCCATGCCACCGCTGTCTTCTGCCAGTCCCGCTGCTCAACCTCAGCCACCATCAGTGTGCTGGTCTCACCACAGGTCTGCCAGCTGCCATCGGCGTCATGGCAGGATGATCCCTTCGCTCCGCCTCCAGCCTCAGAGTCTCGGACTCTGCCGCGTCCCTCCGACCCATCGGCTCCACAATGCCGCCTAGCTCCCTCCTCTCCGTCAGTCCATCAGCTCCATCATCCCTCCAGCTCCGCCTCAGTCCGCTGTCGCTCTGGCTCCACTGCGGCCTTCTGGATCCCCGTCTCCGCATCAGTCGCCGGTGTCATCTGTTCTGCCTCGGCCCTCTGGATCCTCGATCCTCGGCTCTTCATCTCCGCTTCGGGCTCTCCAGCAGATCTGCACCTTGGCTGGGTTCTGGGCCGTCCCGGACTTCTCCTGCTCCGGTCCCCTCCTGTGTCCTCCCTGGCTCCTCCCTCCGTCGTTACCACCCTGGACTCTGTTCCCAGTCCTCCTCCCGGCTACCACCTCCTGAACATCCTCCTGACGTGAACTCTTACCTTCTGTTTTGTTTACGCCGCGAGGTCGCGGCTTCCGGGAGGGGGAAGTAATGTCACGCCCCTGCACTGTGTTTGTTGTTGGTTTTCCCCATGTGCTCTCTGTGATCCAGTTTCTGTCTTAGTTGATTATGTCCAGGTGTGTCTTGCTAATTAGCGTCATTGTCTGCCCTATATAAGTTCCTTTCAGTTTAGTTCATGTTGTCGGATCATTATATGTGTTACGTTCGTGTGTGTCAACCCTTCTGCCTACCTGCCTGTCTGTAACCTTTGAGAGTATTAAAAGAACTGTTATATGAAGAATTTGAGTCTCTACTCGTACCTTCCCGCACCAGAACCGTGACACCACCACAATGGATTTAAATGAAACGAACAAGAATTCCTACATTGTTCACCTGATTTGGATGTAAATACCCTTAAATTAAAGCTGATAGTCTGCAGTTAAAGCCCATCTTCCAATTGTGTCCATTGTCCATTGTGGTGGTGTATAGAGCCAAAAATGTTTCTTGTTTCGATGTCCCAATATTTATGGACCTGACTGTATAAATACAAATATATGCCTGTGTATTGTTAAAAAATGTGTTGTTTAAATATTACTTTTTTAATATAAATTATATAAATATATACACTGTATGTTTGTGTCTTCTTTTATGCATAATAAATATACACTGTACACACATATTTCTGTAAACAAACACTTGTTTTGGATGCAATTAATCATGATTAGTCATTTGACGGCACTAAAACGTGCAAGCACACACACACACACACACAAATGTTGCTGAAATAATAGAAATGTGTTTTATTAAAAACTTAATTTCTGTTATCATTAATTTAAAGCAACAAGAATGTTAATGAATTTAGTTGTACCTGTACCATACGTCCATAGAGAACAAACTCATAAAATCTCAAAATAAATCATGCACAATTATTTTATGTAATTAAAAAGGCACCTGTAAATGCAAGTATAGACATTTAGACTTAATATACGCTTATATTTAGTAGTTTAATAACACAGAACCAAATCAGGCCGTCTACCATTTTAGATATTTGAGACCTTTTATTACCTTAAATTTGAGTAAAATTAGTCCAATGTTAAATATGCTAAAATTGAACGTCAAGTTAAACATAGTGCATCATGAAATACAACACAATAAAGTGTTCTTTATTGTTGTCCGTTTCACATTTTTGCCAACAATATCCCATGCAAACCACATTTACATACGGAATACAGTATGCAAACTGCAAAAATAGTATGAGTGCTATGGAAGTATGCTACTCTGATCATTTAAACTGTCAATAAAAAGTAAGAAAAGCATGCAAAACAGTATTAAAACAACAGAAAGCTTGTCAAAAATCTCTCTTCCTTGTTTTCAGGAGCTGGTCGTCTTGCCCCGTTATTAAGGTAAGCTCAGAAGTGACTAAATGTAAAATGACTTTTATTTATTAGAACTTTTCTGGCAACTTCAGAATCAACTATCACGCGGTGTGGTGTGAACACAAACAGAAACATTCTGCTAATGCATCTGAAGGATGCTCATGAGCTAATGATGGTGAAAAGTGCATACATTTATTCAGAGAAAGATGGTAATTATTTGTGGCGCGTAAACAAACACAAAGCCTTTTTTTACAGCATTAACAGGCCTCAAAAGCATACACTACACCTGTGTTCGGAGCAGATGTAGATGCGTGGGCATGAAATGCTGCTGCAATAAGAGGAATAGCCTGTCGCTTTAATTGAGTCAGAAGAGATGGCTATGATTAATGGGCCTCTGTCTGAGTTTCTGAGTTTCAGCACAACAGCATGGAGGGAGACAAGCACAAAAGCGCCTTACTCAGCACATTTAGAGGCACCGACTGTTGCCATGGTTACAAGGAGCATCCAAACTTGACTTCCTGAGCACTAAGCATGAGCATAAACAGGTGTGCTATTTGACAATAATGAGCTCCGCTTTCAAAGCAGTGAGGTCATTGTGTTACCTTTTGAGGATTTTTCAAGGACAATATAGTACTAATGATGCTGTGCATTAAGGGTTATTATCATTACTTAAAGCTAAAACCTTTACCTTTAAAATTGTTGCTAGGAAAAAAAAAAAAGTTAACTGAAATAAAATGTATTTGTAACAAAAACTGCAACTTGGCCAGTAGCTTAAATAGGCCTATTTATTTTTATTCATTAAATTTTTCATTTTAACCATTTTAAAAACCATTTGAAAAAAAAAACTTTTTAAACTGAAAAAAAAAAACTAAACAAATGTTTAAAAACTATATACATACATACATATACATATATATATATACATAAACAAACAAAAAACTAAAACAAAAATAGAAATGGGGAGCAAACAAAAATATTAAATGCTAATTTATAATATTAATAAAAACTATAATTTAAGACACACAATTACAAAAAGAATAAATTACTGAACGTAAAAGAGTAAAAACAAATAAAAAAACAGCAATAAAAACATATAGACATAAAAAACTAAGAAACAAACAAAACAAAAAAGAAATTACATTCAAATGAAAAAGCAAGAAATATAAATATTGATATTACACAAGATTATATGATCAATATATTAATAAAAACTAAATTTTTATTTTGTTAAGTGAATCTTTGCAGAAGCCCAGATATAATGCAAAAAACACACGCAAAGCCTGATTTCTGAAAGTCTCTGTGACCTGCTCACATTCTCTGCTCCACTTACTGCTCCTCTAATTATATCTCCTGCCATGGACAAAACACCAGCCAACAATGAGGCACCTTCCTTTGTTCCTAGGGATACACTTATCTGAGTAAAGCTGGCATTAATGAATGTAAACTGCATTATGAGTCTCGTCTGAAAAAGCAAATTCTGCCAACTCAGACCTTCAGCAGACTTTACATACTGTACCATGGCAATCACTGATATTACACAGCTTTTCAATATTTTAAATTGTGCTGGACAGGAACATTTCTAAATTGGCTAAAATGTCCAGGTGTTAGTTTTGTTTTAGTACTGATGGACAGTTAATGCAACCAGCCACTGGTGTAAACTACTTAGTCAAGCTTGTTTTAGTACGTGAGCTTTTTTTCCCATCACAGAATGAGCATAGTCTCGGAAACATTATTTATCTGGGGGTGCTGTGGGGGCAGGGCTTGATATTGCAGGGCGGGGCTATGGTGGGGGACTTTCTTTTACATCCATCCAACATGACCCTGCACATATTGCTCTCCCATATATGCTGTTAAAGAAGGACAGTTTGGTTTATTCTTGTCTAATATAAAGAGAAATAGCTTCTTCCTTATTTTGTTTAAATGGGAGATGCAAAGCTTTATTTAAATTTAATTTTGAATTCTCATTAAAAAAAAAAGTTTGTTACAAACCATTTTCAACCAAAAACCTTTTAATTCATTTAAGGGTCATTGTAGCTGATGATTATAATAATAATGATGAAAGTTTAATACCGTATACCGTGAAACCGTGATATTTTTTGAGACGATTATCATACCGTGAAAATCTCAAAACCGTTACAACCATGTCTCAGACCCAGCCCTGTGGTAGGGGGTGCTGCAGCACCCTCAGCATCCCTAGTTCCCGCAGTTATGGTAATGAGTGTATTCTTATTTTGCAAATCGGAATTTTGTTTTTTTTTACATGCATGAAAGCCAACCTATGCAGACAATGTTTTAAAATTTAAAACAAAGCATGAACTAAATTAATTGTACAAATACTGCATTTATATAAATTTTAGAAACTTTTAATTAATTTTATTTTCTATTCACTAATGTCAATTATCACACAATAGGTCTATTTTTTTGTCATGCAAAATTTAATTTCTTCTTACAAACTAAAAGCTCAATTCACCGGTGTAAATTTAATGGTCTGGTATCACATGACTACAATCAAAAAAAGATTAATTGGACGAACTCAATTTAATTGAAGGCAGGATTTCCATCCAATAAATAAGTTTACAAAAAACAAAGTAATGCGATGAAGTTTAATTGAGTTGGGTTAACTCAATTTGATCAAATATAGTTTTAATGAAATGAATACATTTTATGCTTGTTGAACTCAAACTAAAACATTTAACTGGAAAATAAATTAATAGGAAGACATCCTTCTACACAGAAATAAAATTATACGTTTGATTTAATTAACTTCAGCCAACTTGTTATGCATAACATACGATAATTTTGATACATCCATGGCAAGTGTTTTTTATTATTATTAAAACAACTTTGATTCATGTTAGCAGGTCCCTTAGCACATGTGCTACACTTTACCACAATCGTAACAGTTACCAAATACACTAAACACTAACAAGTCTCCCAATTTTATCATCTTAATAAAAAAATGCCTAAAATAACATTTTATTTGAAGATTTACTATCCTTATCCAGTCCTGTGCAAAGCATGATGGGAAGGGGATATCCACTTCCTGGTTACACAAGTAAAATCATTTATGTTCCTTCAAAATGAAACTATTGAGTTTAAACAACTGCATTGTGTTATATGTTTTGTTTCAATAGGGAACCAAACATAACAATAATAACCAGATGCAAATTAAATTTTTCTCGACTTGGCTCTGGTGTCCCGTGAGGATCCTCCGGATGGAGATTGCGGGAGGTGGCCTGTCATTTATTCGGTTCCCTACACGTCCAACAACAGGAGGAGAAGGCAGCTGACAGCCAACGGGAATCCAGCCAGCCGTTAGAGGGATTACACTCTTCTGCTTAATTTGACACACACACATTTAGCTCAACAAAGAGCTCGGCTGGTCCGGGATGAGAGAGATTGTGAGCTAATGATAGCCTTTTTTTTAAGCTAAATATGCAAAGCGGGCGAATATGATACAGAACACAAAAGATCTTTGACATGAGCGGGCTGCTCCTGCTAGGGTCTTATTAGCCTGTCTTCCCACACATATAATAACACACGTATTTGTCACATAACTGCCATCACAGCACTGTCTTCAGCATAAGGAAAAGGGTTTGTGTGCGTCACTTGTCATGCTGGGGTTACAGTTTGTTGTTGGGCTGGCGTTTGCTTAACTAGGAAGATATTTATGCATATTAAATGGTATTTTTAAACACGAGTCTTTGCCCCGGCCTACATAGAAACAAAGAGCTGTTGTCATGATGTCACCCTCAGAAAACAATTACAAAATGGAGCAAAAAAAACCTCAAACTTCTGGGACCAAAACATGATTTGTAAGAAATGCTAACTTGTGAAGCCTTGTTTTTTTTAACTTGTGTTTACCGTCGATTGATGATGATTTGAACATCTGCAATCGAGTATCTGGATAGGATGATTTTCATTAATGTAAAAAATTATGTAAAAAAATAAATAAATAAAAATAAGCTTCCTGCAGAACAGAATAATTTACAATTCTGAATTAAAAAAGCTAAACGAACAAAATTCTGAGATACTCATACATTAATATAATATTTGTACACTGAATTAAATTCATGCAGATTTTAAATAAATGTGTATCTGAATAGCAGGATTTTAATTAACATATTACAGTAATAGGACGTTGTAGAAATTAGTTTAATTGTCACTAAAATGTCATGAAATGGACAAATTGCTCTGAAAACTGGTTTTCTTATATCAATAATTAAAATATTATGCATCTCTCTCTCTCTCTCTCTATATATATATATATATATATACACACACACACATATATATATTTATATATTTTTTTTAATATATATATATATTTTTTTTTTTTTTTTTTTTTTTTTTTTTTTTGCGCATTGAAATATGACAATTCCTTTGTGATACATTTTGATCCGAGATGAAGAAAATGAAGAAATGGCTCCCCCCTGTGTCAGCAGAAATAAGCATGTATTGGGTCTTTATTGTTACTCACTGTACTGGGCTTCTTTCTCCTGCAACTCCAGTTTGATCTGGTTGTGTTGCTCTTTCATGCGGCTCAGAACCTGTCCACTTCCTGTGTTCAGAGTCTTCAGTTTCCTCTCCAGCCCCTCCAGACGATCTCTCTCACTATATGCGCTCCTGATTTCTGCCTTTAGCTCCTTCGCGCTGCTGAAGTCATTTCCTGCCGCAAGAACCAACCAGGAGCAGAATATAACGTTACAAGTTGAAACACCAAAACCTCAAAAAGTCAACAGAAATAAGAATACTATCAGCACACAATGATTTGTGACACACTAATTTCATTTTTTGTAAATACAGGGACCGGCCCAAACCTAAAGGGCCCCCCGAGAGTAAGGGGAGGCAGAATGAGCCCAGAGGTGCGGTGGTACCTGAGATGGCCACAAGCTTCGACTCATGAAGAGCCAGCAGCTGTGTTTCACTCTCGCTGACCTTCCGCCGCAGACTAGAGCCCAGCCTCTGACTCATCACCACCTGAACCACCAGAAACAGAGGAAAAGAGCAGTCATTTAAATTACTGACACTAACAATAAATTGAGTTGTAAAAATAAAATGCGAAGCAACTTTAATTTCCTCCCTCATTAGGTCCTCAGTTTCAGCCACAAATGATAAACACTAATGCACAACAGCTGTAAACATTCAATGCTAATATTCATAAGTAGAAAAAAAATTTTTAATGCAAAAAAAAATACGCTGCTAAGATGTTAAAAGACGAAGGGCATGTAGAGATTATACAGAAGTTTTAGGCTCTAAAATAACACACACACACATACATCCAAAATAAAGGTTTTGTTTGCATAATATGCGTGTTTTTATTTTATTTATATTTTTCTTTTTTTATATTCAAATAATTTATATTATAAATAAATATTTAATTTATAAAAATAATGTTTTCCTAAAATATGTACATGTATATGTGTGTATTTATTATGTATATATAAATACACACACATACATGTATATATTTTAGGAAAATATTATTTTTATATATTAAATATATTTACACACATATATTATGTAAACAAAACCTTTTATTTTGGATGCAATTAATCATTTGACAGCACTTATATTTATAATCACTAAAAAACTAAAATATTAAAACAAAATATTTTAAAGAAAACATTTTGTATAAAGTGTTTTTATTGTATATTTTAATGCGAAATATTTTTTTTTCATACAAACATTTTGTTAAGAGAACCTTTCAAATAAAACAAAACAAAACACAAAATAAAAAGTCTCAAATACATACGCATTTGTGGAACATAAATGTTTTTGTTAAGATTACATAAAATAAAACAATATTTTAAAATACAACATACTTTCATGCTACATAATGTCTAAAATAATTTCTTGCATAAAATAAAATAATAAAATAAAATACAACATATACACTGCTCAAAAAAATAAAGGGAACACTAAAATAACACATCCTATATATGAATAAATGCTATATTCTTATTAAATACTTTGTTCTTTACATAGTTAATTGTGCTGAAAACAAAATCACACGAAAATGATCAATGGAAATCAAATTTATTAACCAATGGAGGCTTGGATTTGGAGTCACACTCAAAATTGAAGTGGAAAAACACACTACAGACTGATCCAACTTTGATGTAATGTCCTTAAAACAAGTCAAATTGAGGCTCAGTAGTCCACATGCCTGTATGACCTCCCTACAACGCCAGGGCATGCTCCTGAGGAGGTGGCAGATGGTCTCCTAAGGGGTCACCTCTCAAAACTGGACTAAAGCATCCTCCAACTCCTGGACAGTTTGTTGTGCAACGTGGCATTGGAGGATGGAGCCAGACATGATGCCCCAGATGTGCTCAATTGGATTCAGGTCTGGTGAATGGGCGGGCCAGTCCATAGCATCTAATGGCAGTCAGGCTACCTCTGTGCAGCCCTCCAAAGAAACCACCATTACTAACCCACTGCCAAACCGGTCATGCTGGAGGATGTTGCAGGCAGCAAAATGTTCTACCCAGCGTCTCCAGACTCCAGTCACGTCTGTCACATGTGCTCAGTGTGAACCTGCTTTCATCTGTGAAGAGCACAGGGCGTCAGTGGCGAATTTGCCAATCTTGGTGTTTTCTGGCAAATGACACATTTTCTGCAGGGTGTTCTGACCATTTCTGACCGTTTGAGCAGACGCATGCACATTTGTGGCCTGCTGGAGGTCATTTTGCAGTGCTCCTCCTGTGCCTCCTTGCGCAAAGGTGGAGGTAGCGGTCCTGCTGCTGGGTTTTTCCCTCCTATGGTCCCTTCCACGTCTTCTGATTTACTGGCCTGTCTCCTGGTAGCGCCTCCATGCTCTGGACACTGCGCTGACAGAAACAGCAAACCTTCTTGCCACAGCTCGCATTGATGTGCCATCCTGTATGAGCTGCACTACATGAGCCACTTGAGTGGGTTGTAGACTCTGTCTCATGCAACCACTAGAGTGTAAGCACCACCAGCATTCAAAAGTGACCAAAACATCAGCCAGAAAGCACAGGAACTGAGAAGAGGTCTAAGAGAATATTATAGAAATATGATATAAAAATAAAAATGCAATTAAATTAAATTCTTAAATATGACATATATTTATGTCACAAACTTCTTAAAGTAAATCTGAAAAAAAATAAAAATAAATGAATAAAAAATCTGTAAGCCATTATTGGTGGGCCAAAAGCCACTGACTGCTCCCCCAGAAGTGAATGCGGTTGTGGGCTGATGGCAGATGCTCCATGGCTCTGCAATCAGATAACAGCGAACCAGAGGGGTAAGGTCGTACTGTGCCATTTTTCAGCAACTCATCTCCTCTCAGCTGCACAGCGGTGAAAACACGCTCCAATCCCGACATCAGCTCGCACACACCACAGATAAATGACAATTTCCCATGCTGCTCACAAGAGGAAAGCAGCTCATTGTGTATCTGATTATCGTGGGAGAATGAAGGGTAACATTTTTACAGTAAAACAAACAAACAACAACATTGTCTAAACATCCTTCAAACTGCATACATTTACCCAAGATTTTGAGATCTCAGATAATTATATTATTATATTTATCATATTATATTAAATAAAATTGTATTATATTAAAATAAAATGATAACTAACAAACAATAGGCACAAATGTATGTTATTTTAAGTTAGTAAAGTGAAAAGTATGGCTGCAAGAAAAAAAATAATTCTCTGGCAGGCTTTACTGAACACACTTTGCGCTCTGAGACATGTGCAGATTGCTTGACAGTTTGTGCTTCCATCCGCAGTGTTTTACTTTAGATATTCATTGGACATTCTTTCCTTTATACAGTTTGTAATGCAGTGCTAATAGATCCACAAAACCAAAGACTATACAATACCCAAGATGTGTAAATCTGAATAAAATAGCCAATCACTGATTTGTAAAGTCAGCGCATCTATCGTTAAGAGTTCTGGTTGCTATAGAAACATTTAGTGTTGGGAAATGCGCCTAGGACTGCGCATGCATACTGATTGATTTCACCAGAGAAATAACCTTTATATTATGCTATTTGAGAAAAAGATACAACATTTATTTCACCGTTGTTGTCAGATTTCAATGGGGATTTCAAATATGTAATTTAATCGTAAGCTTAGTGAACAGTTTGGGCAAATGTGATGTTTCCCCATTCAAAGAGATAGGAGCTGCACTTGGATGGCTCAATCTTAAAGGTGGCATAGAATGCATTGAGAGAATATTTTAAATTGTTCTCTGATATGTACATAGAAGGTATGTAGCTTAG
>JAUMHG010000055.1:21283220-21299466 GCA_032359395.1 Enteromius anoplus
CCCCCCCCCCCCCCCCCCCCCCCCCCCCCCCCCCCCCCCCCCCCCCCCCCCCCCCCCACAAATGAAACGTTTTTTATATTTAAATTAGTGTCTTGTTTTGTTTTTGTGTGATTGAGGGATGACACAACCCAATGAAAGTAATATCAAACCATATAAAGTTTGGGACTGGTAAGATTTTAAATGTTTTTTTAAAGCAAATGTTTAGTATTATTATTATTATCAATGTTTTTTTTAATGTTTTTTTTAAACCTGTGATATTTTGTCTGAATTCTTTGATGAATAAAATGTTTTGAAAAACAGTATTTATTCAAAATACAATTTGTAAAAAAAAAAAAAATACTGATCAAAGGTTTGGGGTGAGTACTTCTTGCTCTCTTCCTTTTGAAAGAACTGAACACTTTCTGTCAGCATGAATTTGCTAGATTGGTTAAGAAATAGTGATAGTAAAGACTTCTATTTTGAATAAATGTTTTTTTTTTTTATTGCTTTCTTCATCAAAGAACCCCATTTCTTTTCATTTACAGTACAATTAAATAAAACTAATAAAATAAAATAAAATTGCCCTTAAATTAAAGCACTGGCGATTACCATATTTATAGCAGCATTTAAGTGCACTCTTCTTATAAATGAGATCATTCACACAGCTTTAATGAAGCGACTATTCAATTAATAAACCCTTCTAATTAAGGTCACCTTATTATTATCATCATTTCAACTGTTAATGCACTAAAGCTTCTTGCATTAGAAATCTTCTGCTACCTTTTGATCAGCACAAACTTGATGCTAATCAGATCTTCGTATGAGCTTCAATTAGTGCCAAACTCAGCCCTGAGCACCTTTAATGTCTTCTGCACGAACACGGGCTCTTGAAACGCTTTATCAATGCTTGAGCCCAAGGGTCACAGCCCAATAAAGCTAATCAAATACAAAAAAAAATAGAAAGCTAATTGGCAGGATCTGACCTTGGTCACGTCTCAAGAAAAACCCCGATGATTTCTCTACGAGCATAATCTAAAAATGACTTCCCCTACCCGCTAGATAACCACAGAATTTGGTAGGTCCCCTCCCTGCCCTATCCATGCTTTCCTCAGAAGTCAGCAGACGTTGTGTCTGCCCTCTTTTCTCTAAGAAAGGCAGAAATAATAATGGCTGGAAAAGCACACTGACCTTAAGCAACATGAGATATTTAGTGGGGATCAACTGTACAAGCTTGTGCACAACAGGCCAGAAGTCTTCAAACACAACATGAATAGATTGAAGTCATACAATTTGGAAAATAAAGTCAATTATGGGAGTAAAGTCGTAGCAAAATGGGATTACAGTCAAAGCATTGGAAGAACAAAGATCATATTTTTGAGAAAGTCAAATTTATGAGAATAAAGTCATGATGTTTTTAGAATCAAGTCACAATTTTTTAGAATTAAGGTATAGCATTACAAGAATAAAGTTGCAATATTTTTAGGATAAAGTAATGGAACTTTAAAGTCGTAGCATCATGAGCTTGTACTATTTTAAAAAAAACTAAAATCATCAAAATGTTGAGAATAAAGTTGTGACAACATGAGATTAAAGTAATAATAATAATTAAAGACTGAAGTCTTGTTTATTATTTTGAGAGAAGTAAAAATAATGAGATATGTGGCCCATTTTCTTTACTGAATTAAAAAATTAAAAAGGTTATTGCGACTTCTTATCTCACAATTTTTACTTTTTTTCTCAGAATTGTGCGATACAAACTTCCAATAGTGAGTTATAGAGTCCAATATTGAACAAAAAATAGCAACTTTTTATCTTAAAAAAAATCTGAATTGTGAGAACAAGTCGCAATAACTTTTTTTATTACTCAGTGGCAAAATGAGAAACTCTGTGAGAACAATGTATATTGTGTGAATAGAGTTAATTATTGCAGAAAAATACTCAACAAATAAACAATCATCGAACCCTCTATTCTTGTAATGTATTTAACATTAAAAACAGTAATACTTAACTTATACAGTACTGTGCAAAAGTCTAAGGCCACTAGCATTTTCACCAACAACAAAAAAAAAGGTTTTAAGTCTGTTATTTCTAGCTTTTGTGGTAGCGAAATATCAGTTTACTATGTCGCCAAGATGCTTTAAAAAAAACCTACCTGCAAAGCTACAGTACCGTTAGACACTTGGGTAAAAATGCTGTAAAATGTTTCAATTAACTTCTATTAACTAAATTAAATAAATATTTGGTATAAAACAGCTTCTGTTCAGAGTTACACTTGCCCATAGTTTTTCAGGTAGCTTTCCAGGTGGGTTTTTTTCTTCATCTTGGAGAGGTTGCCACAGTTCTTCTGGATTGAGTCTGTCTCAGTTTGTTCTGTTACTTCATGTGATTCCAGACAGACTGGATGATGATCAGATCAGATCTCTGTGTGAAGCACTGGCTGTTGTCAGACAATAATCTGACTGCATTATTACAATTAATGTCAAAAATAATGTTTGGAAATGTAAACTGATATTTTGTTACTGCAAAATCTAGAAATAACTGCCCTAAAATCTTTTTTTTTTTTTTTTTTTTTCTGTTGATGAAAATACTAGCGGCCCAAGACTTTTTCACAGTACTGTATATATATTTATATATATACACTGTATATTATAACTCTCATCTTTTAATTTCTATGACTTAATTCTTGTAATTTTGCAAGCATTACGTACAGTTTAATTGTAATTTTGCAGTTGTTCAGTTGCTGACCTTTAACAAGTCTGTTTACTAAAACTGCACTTAATGGGTGTTTTAAGCTGATGAAACACTGGGCAACTTTTTGAGCAATTTAGCCAGGCAACCTTTTTTGAGCAACGTTGCTTTCAATTGAGAATGGGTAACAAATATTTATCTGGATACTTTAGATCAGTCTTGTGCCCGATGTCTCACCTGGTTGACCGTTCACAGCAACATTTCCTAAAGTTGACCGGTGTATCATTAGCCTTAGAGTTTCGGCTTGATCTGTTTCAAGGGCTTATTAAGTTGACATAATTTTGACTTGATATAATTAATTGCATGCAATAGGAGGCATAATTACATAATAAATGTAAAAAAAATATTAATATTGGTACAAATACCTGTACAAAGTTATAAATGTACAAATAACATTTCTTATGAAAATACTGGAGGCATTTTCAATGATTTCCAGAATCTGTACAAACCCTATATTGAAGACATTTTAAGACTAGACTATAGTATGTATATAAAACATTATCTACTTAAAGTTTGCAAAACCTCAAATGTATTCCAACATAAATATTAGGCTGCTTAGTCACATGACACGTCAGCTGGCAGTTGTAAATGTTTGTGGTCATACCTGGTGTAAATGCTCGGTGAAACTGGTGTAAATCTTCTCCTTTCAATTCTTCTGCGATCTGTCTGATCTTCTGCCTCACTCCATCCAGTTTTACATCAGCCTCAGTCAGGATCTCCTCAATATCTGGAACACTGAAGAAAAAAACACTTATTTTCATTTATTTAGCAGTTGCCTTTATCCCTTGACATTCTCCCCGGTTTATTAAAGCAGGAACAACTATATTTATGTTTATCTATCTTGTAATAATAATAATAACAATATTTATTCCATAAAATAATAAAGTATATTTTTTATAATTTATGTGTCATGAAACTCGTTCTTAGTTTTTCTTTTAATTGGGGCAAAAACAAACAGAATTACTGCTAAAAATAAATTCAAAAATCTTAAATCTCACCTGGTGACTCTGTGCAGGAGGAATATGGTCCGCTTGCTCTCAATGGTGATATCTCGACTGATTTTCACCAGACGCTCGTATTTATCATGCTTGGTGTCGAGTTCTTGCTGGAACACTGTCACGGAGTGAAAACAGAGCAGTAAATAAATAAGATTCATTCATCTGGAGCAGAACACTTGACTGTGGCTCACCTTTGAAAGCAGCGATGACAGCTGAATCCGGATTCAGACAGTCATCTGATTTAGATCCAGCGTCTGTCTTACGTTTTCTGCCGCATCCATCGTCTGCGAGGAACATTGAAAACATAAATATTTTCATAAACTAATTATGTAAGCAAATTCATCGTAGTCTACTAGCAAACGGCGCGGATTTCAGCATTAACATCAAATGACTTTAAACTGCGACGAAAGATGCCAATGTTACCTCCTCGTTTACTCATTTCTGTAATAAAGACTGTTTCACTGGACACGTGTGTGCATGGATGGACAATAAACTGCTTTTATTTTACCAGCTGCTTGTGGTTTAGTGCGTTTGAATCCAACTGAACGCCTTCATCGAGGCTTTTCACATATGTCTGTATGGTGATGTACTTCATCAAATATGAAACCTAGAAAAAACGTATTTTATAAAAATGTTATCAATGTCGTGTATTCGTTATATAAACGGCGTTTTGCGTATAATTCAGTTTATTTTGAACACTGGCACGCGAACGGACTTCCATTGTTTACACGGGACCTGCGCGTGTTAATTGCGTCACACCGCACAGCATTTCGGGTAATGTAGTTTACATTGGTCCGTTGACCTATGCCAAAGAGTATAGAAGGTCTTCTATACTCTTTGCCTATGCGTCGAAGATGATTTGGTCCAGTAAAGGCGGGCGTGCACGGTGCGATTCTGAAGGTCGGAACGCCGTGAGCCCTCGCACATGCCACGATTGAGTTTATCTAAAAATCGTACGATGGCAATCACACACGACACGAATTTACTACGAACTCTGACGTAAGCGTTGTTTCGCGCCATTCATAAAAAGCTGGAGCCTGAGGACGAAATAGTTTCTTTTTGGCAGCTGTGGCGTCCAAAAAAGAAAAGAAAACGATGGACATGGCAAAGAATGGTTATAAAGTCTGTTCTTCTTAAGCAACTTGTAATAAGCTATACATTTCTGTTGCTGGAAATACAACAGACATATAACGTATGCATTAATTACTCTGAACGGCAAATTTGGTACAATTTTAATAACAAATAAAAAACAGCAGAATGATAAAAAAATATGCGTGTGTGTTTCCTTTTTGTATGAGCGGTTGAACAAGACGACTGCCAAACCGCACATATACGATACGAATTTAAACCAAAGAAAAAGTGGCTAGTCGGATCAAAATGTAAATTTTCCTAAAGAGGTTTAGATTAAAATTATTAATGCCATTAATCTGTGCAATACGTTCCTGGGACACATAGGCTACATTTCGGAAGATGGAGGTTTATTGAACTGAAAATTTATTTTTTCATTCATGCAAAATTTCAATCAATAAATCAAACACACACATAATCCATGTAATCAAATAAAGTATATACATACAATTAAATTCAATCTAAATTAACGGAAATAAGTTAATAAATGTAGATTTATTTATTTTACAAAAATAGGCTAGTAGTTATACCATTATACAGTGATAAAAGATAATACCGCACACACATGTGTTTGACACACATACAGAGATGTATTGTGTATAAAAGCTAGTTGTGAGGTGCTTTCCTTTGATTGCACATACGGTATATCAGATTACTGTTTTCCCCACGAACCTTCGCCTGAAGGACTCATGCCAACTGTGTACGTGCCGCCCAGTGCCTCCTCACTGTCTGAATGAGTGCCAACATGTTCCTACAGGGGGCAGT
This sequence comes from Enteromius anoplus, assembly GCA_032359395.1. NCBI lineage: Eukaryota > Metazoa > Chordata > Actinopteri > Cypriniformes > Cyprinidae > Enteromius > Enteromius anoplus. Next base: position 21,288,839 of record JAUMHG010000055.1, read on the forward strand.
GGACAACAAAATACACATTCATAATCATCAAATCTCATTTCTGCACTTTTTTTGTTTGTTTTGCTGCCCCACACTATTTTTGCTTGCTTGGAAACTTGCACAAACATTGTGACTTTGCTTTCAATCTTTGACATGCTACGAACCTCCAATCATTCTCACACACAAGACCCCCATTCTAAAATGTAAAAAGTAAGCAAAACATTTTCATGTGCTTAGAAAAAAAAAAATATAATAAATGTTTTTATAATGCATATTTACTTTATCCATACTATATTTCTTATTTATTAAAACAATTTTTAAATATTTAAACAGATTTGAACATTTAGCTTAAATTTTTTTTACATCAGTTTGAAAAAGAGAAAGAATATATATATATATATAGCCTATATATATATATATATACATATATATATATTTATATATATATAATATACAGTACAAGACGATGCATTACGTAACATTACATTTACATTTAATCGTTTAGCAGATGCTTTTCTCCAAAGTGATGTATACATCATGTATACATATACATTTGTTTACAAATGAATAAGCAATCAAAAACAAACAAAAAACAATACTATATAAGTCCTGTGACAATTATATGACTATAGCCTATCGGACAGCCTAGCACAGTACACATTTTTTTAATATAATACCTAAAAAGAAAATAAGTAGATATAATAGAAAAAGAATAGAGAATGCTTGCGTAAGACAGTGATTTTTAATAATAGCCTAAATAAAAAGAAAATAAAAATAGAGAGTTCAAGTGTTTTTTATAGCCTAATAATAATTTAAAAAACAGATACATTAGAATGAGCACAGTGCTAGAGTTTAGAAGGTCAAATGAAGATGGAAGAGATGTTTTTAGTGTTTTTAGTAGCTTCTTGTAGATGGCCTGGACTTGACTGCTCGTATTGGAATCGGGCAGATCATTCTACTATTTTCAATACATTGAAAATAGATCTGCTGTCTTTGTTGAGACAGATTAAAAGCATTTTTTCTTAAATAACTGTCAAATAAAGGTGTAATAATGGTGTAATAATCAAATAAACAAATACGATTTTTTTCAGAAGGATTAGCGGCATGATTAATTCAATCAAAGAAGAAGATAGGCTAAATCTAGTTTTAGTTAGATAGTTAATTTAGCAGGTCGCTTTCAATTCAATTCAATGCAAAAACAATAAAAGGAATTCGATGAATCTAAAGTGATCTTGTCATAAATAGAACCGAATCCGATTCGGACCCCCGTCAACCCGAACTAAACTTGCAGCCTAGTTGGCTACTCCAAATCCTCACTAATTAGGCCACCTAGTCCTAACAAAAGTATTAAAATTTTAAGCTCCTTCTGAATGCGACAGATGTTACTCGAAGGCAACAAATCAACTTTGCTTTCAACCCGCCTGTGTGTGTGTGAGTGTGAATGAAACAAGGCGGCGCTTATTTATTAGTTTTGGCCCCATTGGCCGCGCCCACGCGGATGACGTCAGATGGTTGGTTTGTACTGGCGACGTGCGAAACGCGAACCGACGCAAGAGCGCGAGCGCGCCAGGATGAAGCCGGTTGTTTAACGGAGAACGCATGAATATTGTTGTACGATGAAACGGACGCCGTTGTTCGCGTTCAGTCGAAGAGGCTCGTCAGCGTGAAAGTTATCGCGTGGATAAGACTGGATTTAAAGGGCCAGCAGAACGTGAACATGGACCGATGCGCTACGGTTCTGGATTCGGATCGGGATAAACAGTATTGCGAGCTTTGTGGGAAGATGGAAAACCTCTTAAAGTGCGGTCGGTGCCGGAATTCCTTCTACTGCAGCAAGGAACACCAGAAGCAGCACTGGAAAAAACACAAACTCACCTGCAAAGAGGCTGACAAGACAAATATTGTGCCTCAGGAGGAGCAGGAGAAACCAGATGATGCAGACAGAAAAGGTCTGATCAACTCAGAAACTGACAGTGGTAGCACCAAACCCCAAGCCCAGTTGGCCACTGACTATATAGTCCCGTGCATGAACAAGCATGGCATTTGTGTAGTAGACAACTTTTTGGGTGAACACCTGGGGCTGTCCATACTGCAGGATGTAAAAGCGCTTCACCAGACTGGCAAATTTACTGACGGACAGCTGGTGAGCCAGAGAAGTGACTCTACTAAGGACATAAGGGGGGATAAAATCACTTGGATTGAAGGGAAGGAGCATGGATGCGAGAAGATCTGCTTCTTGATGAGTCGCATGGATGACCTGGTTAGGAATTGCAATGGAAAACTGGGAAACTACACAATAAATGGAAGGACTAAAGTAAGTATATGCAACAGTAGCGTGAATGATTTATTAACACCGGCTCATCAGATTTGCATCATTCTTTTGAAGAACTGAACGATTTACAGTGTCAGTCCAGTCTGCTGATTTAAAGAGATAAAACACCAAAGAAAAGCAAATTTAGTCTTCATTGGTGACCCTGTACAACAAAATCATAAGTCATGTGTCTTTTTTTATTGAAAAGCTGAATAAAAAAGATTGTCATTAATGTGTTCTATTTTTGAGGATTGGACATTGAGAAACAAAAACTAGAATCTGAAGGTGAATTGAGAAAATCACCTATAATGTTGTAATTGTTCTTATTACAATCAAAAATGACGTTTTTATTTATTTATGGTACGATTAATTTTTTTTTTACAAACTGTCTTAATGGAATATGATCTTTACGAAAATCTTTAAGAAAAATCAATACTTTTGTTGGCTATTACTACAAATGTACCTGTGCTACTTATGACTGCTTTTGTGCTCCAGGGTCACATCGACATCCTCATTTGTCGTTTCAAAGCTGTTTGCATTTCTTTTTCCACTAAACACAAAAATACTATGTTTCCAATAATCAAAGAGTTTTACTTCCCATTCCCATACAGTGAAAGTCAATTGGGAACAGAAACAGTTTAGTTACCAGCATTCTCCAAAATACTTTCTTTTGTCCTCCAAAGAAGACCATGCACACTTGACTTCCATTTTGCTGAAACTAATGCAGTTCAATGTTGTTATTTTTATTTTAATGTTTTTTTTTTTTTGGTCAAAAGATGTATCTCCTCATTCTTTATTATAGAGGTGTACCATTTGAAGTAATTGTAAAGCAACAAACTACAACACAAATGGAAAAACTGATTTTTTTTATTATTTTTTTTTCAGCTCTGTACTTTGTTAACATTCTCAAAACCAACTTCACAAGGTGCATCCTGGGAACTGAATGACTGATATGCATGCTTTTCCTTCCCTGCCTGCTGCCTTTCATTATTATGCTTCAAAAGAAGTCAGAATGTCAGCATTATTACATTAATATAATAACAAATGTCATAGATGCAGTTTTGAACACACACTGCATATATTTTTAATTATTTAATACATTATTCTGTTTGATTTTTCACTTGACAAATGACTTACCTTCTTTCATATAATACAAGAAGCATTCCATGTTTTCCATGCAATTAATGCATATTGGCTGTTAACCTGCGAAACGACCGAAAACGCCATAAAAATGTCTCAACATGTCTTATGCAGACTGATGTTGATCATTGTGGCTTGGCTGATATAGGCCATTAGTATTTATTATAGATATTTTGTGTCATAGTTCATTTTGGATTTAAGTATTGTGAGCTACTAGGAAACTATTTTGGTTAATTTTACTGTGGCATTTCCAGAGTAGCTGCATTCCTTCCCATTTTTTTTTCTGGCAAACTTTGATTTATTCCTTTATTTTTGGGCTTGGTAGGAAAGCTAAGTTTCTGCAAAGAAAATTACAGTGAATATTTATATTTAGATTCTGTTAGAAGCTTTGAGCAACAGTTTTGTTTTTTTTTTCTTAGCAAAAACGGCCTGCAAAAGCACACATTAATCTCAAACAGCACAAAAACTTCTACGCCAATGTCATGGCTTTGATTCCCAGGGAATGAACCGATAAAGTGTGTATCTTGAATGCAATGCATGTCTGTGTTAAAGTCAGTTATATTTGGGCTGTTATATATTCCCTTGAATTGATGATATGAACACAGCTCCTCTCTCTTGACAGAATTGGTTTTTCATTGTCATACATTCTAATGTAAATGATTACACCTAAATGATGGAAATATATTTTTGTAGGCATATATTTCTTTAGAAAGTTTTTTTTTTTAATGCACAAGTTGAAGCAGATAAAGAGGTTGAAGTATGAAAATAACTAAAGTTAAAAGGCTAAAATGGTAACATGACAAAATTAAATTAAATTAATTGAATTAATAAAATATGTTAAACTTATTTTATTTCAGTTATTTGCAGAAGCAAGATTGCTCCTCTTTAGTTTAAACTGAGATGCCAAATTAACTAAAATTAAATAAATGAAAATGAGGAAGTTGTAACTTAAAAGAAAGTTACTTTAATAAAAAATGTAAAAACGTTAAACCTATTTAATTTTAGTTACAGTATTTACCAAAGCAAAGTTTTTAATTTTTGGGTTGAAAAGAAATAAATAAAAGCTAAACCAAAACTATATAAAAATTACTTACTAAAAATGTAAATAAAATTCAAGATTCAAGAGTTTTTATTTATCACGTACATAAATTATACAGAGTATAAACAGCAGTGAAATTAAATTTTTATTTATTAAATAAAATGTAATAAATGAAAAATGTTTTTACTTGTTGTCAATACAACATTTTTGAATTTATTTTTGGTTTTGTAGTTTTTTTAAATGCTAAAACAACTAAAACTGCTGAAATAAAAAAACGATAAGCCTACTGACATTTAAGACATTCCTATTAATATAAAACACATAAGAATGACTAAAACTTCAACTAAAATGAAAATTCATGATAAATAAAAAAATGAAATCCAAATATCACCAAAACGTTTTAATAGCATATGAGTGCTACTTTAAAAATCACTGTTTGATTGTGACATTTTAAAGTCATAATTGCTATACATCTCTCAGAAATAAAGCTGTTATTTGCCTCCTTAAAAGGTACACTTTTTGTCGGTACATATTAGCACCTTTTGAAAAGGTACAGCCCCAGTGAAAGTTCCTTTTTTCTGAAAGTGTTTGATGACTTCACTATTATTCTAAATTGTGTTAAAGTTGTCCGAAAACAGTCAGTGGGAGTTAAGTCCACATTTGCATTTGTATGTCCCTGTTTTTCCTCACTCTGACCTCAGCATAATCTGTCCTTGCATGTGACCTCTGACCTCTTGAGTCGGCCTCCCTCTCACAGTCCCTGAGTATCTGACAGCCACTGTCCCATCCCGCCCCCGCTAACTCTTTCATATTCAAGGATTACAAACAATCATGCAAGTTACCTTGATGTTTAGCTCGCAGCTTCTGTACTCAACAATTAAGTCTTGTTTTTGTAACCAAGGTCTCAGGTCTTGATTTTTTCCTCTGACATTTAACTTTTATTTAATTGAGCGAGTTAAGTCTCCATGCCTCGTGTCTAAAGCTTTAGCTTGGCAAATATTTCTGAGTTAAAGAGATTAAAACTAATCTGTCAAACTCTGTAGCTTTGCCAAACCACACAGATTTCAAATCACATTCACTCATTTATTAGCACTTAACCAGTAATTGTAGTATATATGAGATACCACTATAGTTTTTTTAATTAGAAAATTTTTTTCAATTTTTTTTTTGTTATTTATACAATGTTTATTTATGTTTTGATTTGTATCTTTACTGGTTTTTATTTTAGTTTTATCAAGTTTAACTAAATGAAAATGAGAAAATTTTCACTTTTATTTAAAGTTGAATGTTTTTTCATGCAATTTGTATTCATATTTTACATTTTTTGTTTATTGTTTATTTCAGTTGTAGTGAGTTTAGTACATCAAGTTAATTGTATATAAATGAGAAATATAAAAATTATTTTAGTTTTTTAGTATTTTTGTTTCAGTTAGTTTGAATGATTTCAGTTTTTCTAAAGAAAAATAACCAAAACAAGTTTAGTTTAAAAAAAAAAAAATTTTTACTTTAACTATAAAAAGCTTTTTAGTTTTTACATTTATTTAACTGGCCTGCTTAACTAGTATTATGAACTACTAAAAGAGTCTCTCTCTGCTCATTGACCATGAACGTTTTATCACATTACACTAGTCTGATATTGTTCAGTACGTCTGAGTCAACTTCATGCATTTCATTACACTGACACAGGTCAAGCAGAAATACTGGATCAACCAACTTTATCTCACGATTGTGATGGATGCATATTTGTGAACAGATTTATTTGAATGACTAAATTTATTATAATTTATTCACTCTCATGTTGACCTAAACTTTTCTGACTTCTTTCTTAGCATTAAGCTGCATTATTTGAAAAAAGTAAAATTAGTTTTAGTATTGTAACCCTTTTTGGGTTACACAACATGAAGGTTAGCAGGAAACTAGAATCTGTTTTATTACTTATTATAACTTTGTGTGAGAAACAGGTAAAAAAAATAGCTCTGAAATCTAATTCTGACTTGCTTAACCATTGCATGACGTTGCTATTGACATTATTTTTGTAAAATGAGCAGCTTGAACATTTATTAAAGCTTCTCTTTTTGAGTTCCACTGAAGAAAGTGATAGAGGTTTGAAATGACATGAAGGTTAGTAAATGATGCTAACGTGTAATGTGTCTTTATAGAATGCAGCATTACAATAGCCTCTCTGTGCACTTCATAGTTTGTATGAGTGGATCTATGCAAACAATGCATATGGACAGAGTCCTGCTTTTACCGACTTTTGACCTAATTTGCTGGTTTGTGCAAAGGGGAAGTCATGTGGGTTTTGCTTCAGAGGGCTTTTTTTCTGCTTGTGGCTGCATTGAGACTTTTAGAGTTTAGTTTAATTTCAGTATCTTAGTATAATTTCACAACTGTATGGTCTGAGTCTGAGCTCACTCTTAGGCCATTCAAGATTTAGAGTTCATCCAAATCTTTCGTCAGATCTAGAGAAATGTTGCATTGCATCAGTGGGTCAGCAATAGATTCAATAGCAATAGCAATAGATAGTGAATGGGTGCCATCAGAATGAGAGTCCAAACAGTTGATAATAATCACAAGCAATCCACACCACTCCATCCCATCGATTAATGTATCGAGAGGTCAAGTCACCTTTATTTATAGAGCACAAGATCAAAAACGCAGTTACATTACTTTAACTTTTCAGTTAAAGGTATTTCATTATTGAATTCAGAGACATCATTGTCCAGCTCAGTTCAGTTTAAGTTGTGTCTGTGCAGTCAAATCGATGATGATCTGATGAAAGTTAGTGAGAAGACAAAAGCTGCTTGTTTATTTTGGAATAGAGGGTTATTATGGACTTAATGGAAGCGACACAAGTGTTAAAGTTAAAAACAACTTGATGGATTGTTTTCTTTCAAACATGAAGCTTTTCTCTTGACAAGACAATATATAGACTGAACTCGTGGATTTTTGTGATGTTTTTATCAGCTCTTTCGACTCATTCTGAGAGCATCCATTGCTGAGACACTGATGAAATGCTACTTTATTCATTTTCAGCAACATTGGCTGAACTATTCCTTTAAGTTGCTTGCTTGCGAGTTCCTCTGGCAGAAATGCAGGGCCCGCCTTGAGAAAAGAGACTGTTGTTTTGGCAGTTTGCAGCTGTCAGACGGATAGGAAAAGAGGATGCCGGAGGTGCTGGTGTGTCATGGGAATGCCAAACATGTTAAAGCATAGTCGTTAATAACTCTCTCCTGTTAATATAATGTAGAGCCAAAGCCCCTCTGACTTAATGTCTAGACTGCTGCTAGATTGTGTCAGCCAGCTTTCAAAGATCACGTACAGTTAACGCAACCAAGGGTTTCAGAGTGTTGATGCCTGTGTTGGTGTCTTGATCTTTTGTTTTTTTTTCATGCATAAACGTTGGACTTAAAATATAGTTTTTTGTCTAGTGTTAATGTGTGAATTCGATTGGCAAGAATTTATTGGCTCTGAATAAATACTTGACTACTATATAAACTGGCTCAGATGTGAGATGAACGGCATTTCATTTCTTTCTACCCTTTTTCCTGCTCTTTTCAGACAAGAATATATACAAGAAAAAAATCTATTAAACCTGGCCACAATTTAGCTAAATCACTGAAACTAAAAAGAAGCAACAGGTTAATAAAACATCCTTAGTTTAAGCTTCTTTAATTGACAACTTCATTTTTTTTTTTTTAAAGTGGGCTTCTTTACTCGCTTTCATACAATTTGAAAAAAAAAACCCCAAGCATTTCATTTCTTTTTTGCCTTTTTTTGTGCATTTTTCAGAACAGCTTGTAGAAAGTGTATATTTGAACCACTTTGTTGTGCACCTGCTTAATAATGTGATTTTTGCATCAAAAAGGCACATCAACATAACAAAAACTCAAATGAGTTTAATTGCATTACAAGTCGTTCTGAATTAACAGCTCTTCCAAATGCAAAAAATTATTTTTTGTGCAGAGGAGCTTCACAGTCAGTTTCTGCTGTTTATCTCTTATATTAACTATTCTGTGTTTACTGTGAAAATGAACACAAGATTAGCTCAGCAGAGAAAAGCCACAGATGATTAAATTTAATATCGTTTTAAGCATATAGACCCAGTTTTTTTCCTGAAGTCTCCAAGATTTGTCCTAAACATAGAATAAATAAAGAGTGATGCAAATCATATGCATCAGTTTAAATGCATAATTTAAAAACATTGTTTTTGTAATTTTCGAGGTAAACTAATAATCTGAAAATGCGTCCACCATGACTTTCTTGAGGCTCTGTTTGTCAGTTTATGTATTTATTACTTTTATGTTCACTTGATTTATTTTTGGAGTTTAATTTGAGTCAGCGAAGGTTAGCTGAGAGCGTATGGGACACAAAAATGGCGTGAGGCTAGCTGTGCTAAACTTCTCTTATCAAACAATCACACCAAATATTATTGTTTCAATAATCAGTTGTTTTGCAGGACCCTAAAAGCTTTTATTGTCCATAAAGTGCTTTATCCACAAAACAAATGTCCTTTTTTCATCTGCCAAATTAATAAAGCCACGTTGCACTCCTGTAATTTTTTGAACTTTTGCACTGTTGGATAAAGGGATCCTGTATCTCAGGCTGGCAGATTTTGGTGCTACGAAGTTGGGTTTAATTGCATTGCAAGTCGTTCTGAATTAACAGCTCTTCCAAATGCAAAAAATAATTTTTTGTGCAGAGGAGCTTCACAGTCAGTTTCTGCTGTTTATCTCTTATATTAACTATTCTGTGTTTACTGTGAAAATGAACACAAGATGGAAGAAAAAACGCAAACAGTGCATATTGATAGAAAAAACAAAAACAATAGTGTTTTTTTCCTGCAATGCAATTTTCTGTTCTAATCTCAAACATGTCACGTTTAGTACTGTATGTATGTACTCTTTAAAAAAAGGCTGTTAATGGGTGTTGATGATTACATTTAGGAACCTTTTCATTGCAGGTTCTTTAGATTTTAGAAGCCTCAGAATATGAGAATGTTAGCTGGAAATGTCCTCAGTTTCTCAGCAATGGATGCTCTTCAGTGAATGGGTGCCATCACAATGGGAGTCCAAACAGCTGATAAAAAAACACAATAATCCACACCACTCCAGTTCATCAGTTACATCTGGAGAAGATAAAAAAAGGATTTGTAAGAAACAAATCCTTTATTAAGACATTTGCTTAAATATGAATATTTAAATGAAACCTTAAATATGAGTCCATAATCTATAATATGCGTGTTCTCCAGTGAAAAAGTCTCCTGTTTTTCCTTCATATAAAAATCCAATTTATTTAGAGCCATTTTTTCTTGTAAAGAGTGCAAGATATGTGCAGATTTCTCTCCTGATTCAGGCCAGAGCCCTTTTTCACCGGAGGAAGCGTTATTGAGAACTTGTCTTCTCAAGACATTATCTGATGGACTGGAGTGGTGTGGATTATGGGGATGTTTTTATCAGCTGTTTGGACTCTTGTATCGAAGCTGTTTTAGATGGTGTTTTAAGATTATATGACAGTCCCATGATGCATCCGTGTGAACAGCTCCTCACTAATGAGGAATCCTGCTGTCTGAGTTTTATGGTTTGGAGGGCAGGAACTCACTTAATATTCCGACATGGGGTCAAAATAGCTGGAATGTAAACAAAAGGCCTCAGAGGCCGGATTGCTCTGTTAATGAGGCTGTAAGGAATGCGGAAGAATGACACCACTAGGATGGAGCATCGGCCACTACACCCACATAAACACATCCTTTACTGTAAGAGCATTATCTTACACAGATTCATAAGATCCAGCTGCAGTACATTGACCAGCACCTTTGAGTCATGACGTCCGTACAAAGAAACCTGATTTGAAGAGTATGAAGCATATGACCTTCTCTGATGGCCAAAGAACCACATACAAAAAAAAAATCAATAAATAAATAAAAATGTCCTTTATAATTTAATGTATTAATTAGACAACACTTTATGCAAAAAAATATTAATAAATAATGCATGGACGTGATAGTAATTTGAGCTAAAGTATAAAATAAATTGTACATACAGGCCAGTTCCTGGGTTGACCAATCACAATCAAGTATTACAGAGAACGTCTCGGTTACGTATTGTAACCCTCGTTCCCTGAAGAAGGGAACGGAGACGTCACGTCGGTGACCGACGA
>JAUMHG010000055.1:21322838-21338308 GCA_032359395.1 Enteromius anoplus
TTGATCTTTGCCTGTCTGACTACGAATATAATAAACAGTGTGCAAATGGATCCACAGTCTTCTGAGTTTCGATCACACATGGCCCCAGAGGGAAGCGGCTCTGGGGTTTTGGTTTCCCCATTGGATGAAGAAGAGGTGCCAGCAGTCAGGGTGTATAGGCATGACTTTGAAGGCTGAAGTGATGTCTACTTTGGCCATCCAAGCTTTTTCAGACTTTTTTTTTTTTTTTTAGCTTTATGGCTTGGTCTATGTTGTGATAAATAAGGGAGAATTCCTCTAAAGGGATGAGGCTGTTGTTGATGCTGGGTATGGGTGTATAATGGGGGGAGTATTTTCTCGTTGCAACGCCGATGGGGCTGACTCGGGAATATACTAAAATACTAAATACTAAACTCTAATTCTTTTTGATTAGAGTGTCCACGGTGTCGGATTCAGTTGGGAGGAGGTTAGGACAGTATGTGAGACTGGATGTAAATGCAGGAAACTCTGGGATGGAAACCTTGTGTTAGATCTGATAACAGATAATGGGAGAAGTTAGGATCAGGATGGGATGACAATTCAAGACAATTTTTTTTTTTTTTTTTTTTTTTTTTTTTTTGCGTTTTATTGAAATATAGATGTTTCTGCTAGAAGCAGCTGTGGCCTTAGAGGCAGGCTGGAGCGTGTCTCTGGTGGGGACGGGGTGAATAGAGATGCTTCTGCTGGAAGTTGCTGCAGGCGTGTCTCTGATGGAGACGGGGTAAATAGAGAATCAGTTAAAAAGTTTCAATAAGAATAAAAGTTTTGTGGGTTTTTGAGGAAGAGTTACAAGCATTATGATGGTCTAAATCCTGAAAAAAACAAATAAATGCAGTCATGATATTTATTAAGAATAGTGGGTTGAATAATAGGATTTAGAAGGGATTAGTTAATTCTTTTTATGCTCCATGCAGTAGGAGGCAGTATGCTTCAGAAATTGGTTTGCAACCCGCCATGAAACTAGAGAAGAAGAAAATATAAGTTCTGTTTCTGTCAGCAGAAACTGGTGCTAAATAAGGCAAAGAAAACATGAATATGGAGAATTAAGAGCGTTAAAATACGTTACGTGACCATGAAGAAGTAAAAAAATGCTGTGAAAAGCAGCTTGCGTATGACGACGTCAACGCAAACAAGCCACGCAACCTTGTGATTGGGAAATGGCAACGCTGGGCTTTGTTTTGCTTTTGGGCTGAGGAAAATAACAGAGGGCCGGCGAGTGGTGAGTAATGTGGATTCTTTCATTTGGATTGCTTTGGCGGAAGGCATGTAGAATGAGATCTAAGAGTGTGGAGGCGTGTGGCCTTGAATGGGAAGCCACGGGCTGCCGTGGGAATTCGGGCTGGCTGCGAAGGGGGGCTGTTTCCAATTGGCATCTCACTGGGGGAATCTCTGGGCGGCAGAGGGTTGAGCGGTGGCTGCTCGTTGGAAGGCAAAATGAGGAATCGGATCCAGGCGGTCGAGTCAAAGGATGTGTCTTCGGTCGTGCGATTCCGAAGAATGCTTGAAGCGAGATGTGGATGGAATAAAATTTGGGGTTTATATAGTGAAAGGGAAATGAGGTGATTGGAAATTGGTTAGGGGACTGATTAGCTGATGAGCCTCCAGCTGTGTGGGATTAATTCGAATCACGTTCCTCTCGAAGTGCGTTATTTGCAAAACGTATACATGTTCTTGAGATGGAAAAATGCAGTTTTACAGATACTAGAAACATGGCTTTCAAATGAAAGTTTGCTATCAAACAGCACACCTAGCTTCCTGGCTGATGAAGAAGAACTGACAGAGCAGTTTAGCATTAGCCAGCAATTTCAAATTTGCCAAGATGTCAGGCGCTCTGACTCCCGGAACACATTGGACTATGGTGGCTGGTGTCTCTATTTTCACGTTCTGTACAATAGAATCGCCAATTACTCTCTTTCATCAACTTGCTCTTTCATCAGGTTTCCCAGTGGGTGCATCACTGAGTGGGGAGATCCTGTTTGATGTTCTGATCGGAACGGAAGAGCGTTTTTTTGACCCACGACTATGCCGTCTCACAGTCACCCACTTGCTGGTTTTAATAAGGAAAATATCATTGTCTTCAAACTTGTAATTATATTTGACATTTATTCTTTTATGCAATTCAATAGTTAATGTACAGTATAAATGTGTTGTTTGCAAATTGTAAATGTTTAATTGTGCATTTGTCTGTGGTGAGAAACTTGACTGAATAATCCTTTAAAACAGAAGTGCACGAGGTGCACTTTCATCACCCGGAAATCACTCTGCCTTTTTTTTCTTGGAAAGCTGAGGACGACACACCTACAGAGCACTGCCTAAATCTCCCAGCCACACCTGCTCGAGCACTTCATCAGATGGCCATAACAATCAGGTGACAGCTGTGATTCATGACAGAATGACATGTTTACATAGGTCTCCCACACACAAACACACACATACACACACAAGCTGTAGTTGTTCTACAGGTTTGACAGGCAGATCTGTTGCTGGTCAGACTTGCTCCTGCAGCCTGGTAACATGTGACACACAAAACATGTTTTCAGTAAATATGTCCTAATTGGGAAAGTGCCAGGAAGGAAAAGCATGACAAACATGACTATACAATTACATACTGTTCATGGGATTTGAAAGTATTGTTTAAAAGTATTTTATTTTACTATACATTACTCGATTGATAGCACTAAATACATGTATATTCATATATAAAGTTAGTCAGCTTTTCATTATGACAACTGTACAATAGTTTTGTTTTTCATTAATTTGGCCATCATTATTAGCTTTTTGGACTGAAAAAAAATGTGTCTGGAAAAACTCTGGCTTTTGAAATGCATGTGTGCAACATTGGTCATACATGAGTGCTGCTGCATTCACAAAATGCATATATGTTCTTGGTGCAAACCACAACTGATGCAATCATGATGGTGCATTTCCCGGTAAATATGTAACCTGACACACCTCCCATTTACCTTCCTGCATCAACAGAAGCATCTGATGTGATGGAAACCAAATGCTGAGTCTTTGTCTCGCCCCATTTAAAGGTGGATTGAGTTGCACAGTCCCATCCGGAGCCAAATGACGCCATTGTTCTGATGACATGCTGTTATCTTTGAACAGAGCAGCAGGCACAGACACTGTTGTGTTTCCCAGGCAATCTGTTCAGATGACCAGACACAACACATGCATGCCATGTCACACTATGAGTAATGTTACTGGGGAGGATGATGATGCAAGAGAGCGAGAAATATACTCCATATAAAGTAATGCATAGATAGAGGCATTACTCACTCATGAAGAGGAGTTGTTACATTTGTTTACTTTGCAAAATCTAAGCCCTGCTTCCTGAAACAGGTTGATTTGTACAAAGCTCGTCGTTCGAAAAAAGTGAGGTGTGCTCTGATTGACCATCTATCTAGTGCGTTGTAATTGGCAGAATACCTCAAGCATGTAACGGAAATGTTACACACCTTAACGTGATGCTGCATCCCACCTTGATCGCACAAAAGTCATTACGAATGGGGCATTTGTTGCATCCAGTGGGGACATAATTACTGATTGTCATGACTTAGTACTGTTTTTTAAATTTTTTATTGTATCGTGTTGCATTGCTCCTTGTTAACATAACACCATGTCTCCATTTGTAAAGACACAACAAACAACAAGCATTACTCTACACTGCTCAAAACTTGTGTTGAATAATAATATTCTCATAAAATATAAAAATAATATACTGATAAAATACTGCAGAGGTAGAATTGTTCCACTTTATAGTAAATGTGCATAGCCAGCAGGTTCAGGAGTCTGTCCTTCATAAATGTGCTGAACACAATTTAATATTTGGGTTGAACTGTTCTGGAACATTATTGTAAACACAACTTTACCACTGATATCTAGTTGTGTGCTCTTTTGGAGGCACAAATAAAATAGTTTCACTTTAACAATGAAACACAGCATCTCCAGAACATCTCCTGTCTTCTTTTTTGGATAAACATTTGGGTGGTGTTTGAAAAAAAAATAAAACACTCTTTGATGTAGAAAAGTGGGGGCATGTTTAAACAAGCTCTTTTATAAACTTTTATAAAGAATATCTCTTTTTTTTTTTTTTTACTTTAGTCTTTGCAGCATTTGCAACAGCTTGTAACACTCCGAAGAGAAATGAAAACTTGAAATCGCAGTGTATGACCCCCTTTAATGCTAATTTCGGCAATAATGTTGAAAGAAATAGTTCAGCCAAAAAGCCCAAACTGCTGATAAAAAAAACCTACAATAATTCACACCAATCCAGTCCATTGGCTGACGTCTTGAGATAACAAAAGATGTGTGTTAGAGTGTGCAAAAACCATAAAAAAAAATAACAATTTAATATTGTTTTAATAATGGCATGAGAACAAGAAAAATAGAAAACAACATATTACAGATACAAGGCTATGTCTGCAGCATACAAGATCAAAAGGGTACAACGCAACAAACTCATAACCTGCTTGCACACAATGTTATAGGCTCTATAGCATATTTACTTTAACTATTGTGTAAAACAAGCTTGAAATAATTTTTAAATTGGATTTGGAGTCATATCATGTGAAACTCTCTGATAAAAATATTGTCTGTGTTGAGTGAGACACATTTGTAAGGGTGCACTAGGAGAATGTAGAGCGACCTGCTGCAGCTGCTTTTGGCTGTAGAATGGTTACCATGGCAACTACACGGTCAGCGCTACAGACCTCACGCACTCCTCTGAACAGATGCTTCACTGATGCTGCGAAGGAAGTCGAGCTGTATGTGTATATATATGTGACATATCGGAGGAGTTGTTGGATTCCATAATGCAGCTTTAGCTTTATTCAGAATAGTCAGACAGGCAGAGATCGGTAAATGGGCAGACAGCAGTGTGAGAGACAATCCAATAATCGTAGTCGTAATTCAGGCAAAAAGGTCAGGGCAGGCAGCGAGTATCAAACAATCCAAAACAATCCAAATGGCAACACAAATGACAGGCAAGAGAAAACGCTCAGTAGTGACTGCTAGGCAAATCAAGACTTCGCAAAGTGACACAACAAACATGGCGCTTTTATAGTACTGATAACAAGCTGCACCTGGCAGCGGAACAAGCAAGGAACGTAGCAAACAAATGGGTCAAATGAGTCTGGGTAGGAACCTTAGTATTCCGGCGAAGGTTCCCGCTGCTGAGAACCGGAGAGGGCCACAGAGGCGTGGCTTGTGACCGAGTTTCTTGCTGGGCAGGTGCAGACGGAGGTCCCTGGATGATAACCAAACCCATTGGCCCGGCTGGTAGGGTGGATTGGGCCGGCGGTGACGATCAGCTTGGTCAGTAACTCTCCTGATGGCACTTTGCAGGTGGACGTGAGCAGCGTCCCAAGTCTGTTCGCTACGTTTCAACCAGTCGTCCACTGACGGCAGATCTGATGGCTCCCCTGACCAAGGGAACAGTGGGGGTTGGAACCCCAGGACGCATTGGAATGGTGTCATGTTGGTGGCTGATTTCCTGAGGGAGTTCTGGGCGTACTCTGCCCACATGAGAAACTGGCTCCAATCGTTCTAGTTTTTACAGCAGTAGGTGCATAGTAATCTAATGAATTCTTGATTTGTGACGTTCCACTTGTCCCATGGACTCCGGATGATACCCCGAGGTAAGACTCACGTTTATGTTGAGTTTGCTGCAGAAAGCCTTCCAGACTCTTGAGGTGAATTGTGGCCCTCTATAAGGCACGATGTCCTCTGGGAGACCGTAAAAGCGGAAGACCTGGTCCATCAGAACTTGAGCGGTCTCCCAGGCCGTGGCCCATTTGGGGAGCAGCACCAGGCGACAGGCTTTTGAGAATCGATCTATAACAGACAATACTGTGGTGTGATGGTTGGAGGGTGGAAGGTTGGTAACAAAGTCTATGGCCAGATAGGACCAGGGTCGCTGAGGTATGGGTAAGGGTTGGAGTAGTCCGGCTGGCTTTTGTCTGGAAGATTTAGAGGTTTGGCATTCGACACAGGCTTTGACGAAGGTAGAAACGTCTTGTGAGAGCATCGACCACCAGAACTGGTTGGAGACCAGTTCCGCGGTAGCCAGGATACCCAGATGATTGGCACTCGGATTGTCATGGACAAGGTGTAGAATTAGAGGGCGTAAGGGCTCTGGCACGTACAACTTGGCGGGTGGGCATTCGGGTGGGGTAGGATCTGTGGCTTGAACATCTCGGATTTCTCTGACAATGTCCCACTGTACAGGTGCTAGAATAACGGATGGAGGAATGATGGTCTATGGCGTATTTTCTTGGATGATGGAGTCATATTGGCGAGAGAGGGCATCTGCCTTGATGTTGTTAGAACCTGGCCGGTATGTTATTTGGAACTGGAATCTGGAAAAGAAGAGAGACCATCTAGCTTGCCTGGCGTTTAGTCGTTTGGCGGATCGTAGGTACTCCAAGTTCCTGTGGTCTGTGAAGACTAGAAAGGGCTCCTTCGATCCTTCCAGCCAGTGCCACCATTCTTCGAGTGCAGCTCTCAGAGCCAGAAGTTCCCAGTAACCTACGTCGTAGTTCCTCTCAGCTTGGTTCAATTTGCGAGAGTAGAATGCGCATGGAAGAAGTTTCAGAGGATCCCCCAGGCGTTAGGACAGGATGGCGCCGATACCGGTGTTGGAGCCGTCGACTTCAATGACAAACTGACGATCAGGGTCGGGATGGCGCAGGATGGGTGCGATCGTGAAACAATGCTTGAGTTCCTGGAAGGCTGATTCACTTTCTGGGTTCCAAGGAAGACAACCCTTACGGGTCATGGAGGTCAGAGGAGCGGCCACTTTACTGAAATTCCGGATAAATCGTCGATAGAAATTTGGCGAATCCTAAGAATCTCTGTAGGTCCTTCAAGGTTTCAGGTTTGGGCCAATTTAGTCTCATCCATAGCGACCCCTTCGGCACTGATGATATAACCCAGGAAGGAGATCTTGGTTTGATGAAATTCACATTTGGAAATCTTGGCGTAAAGTTGGTGGTCAATGAGTTTCTTCAAGACAGTTCTGACATGACTTACGAGAGATTTAAAGTCTTCTGAGTAGACCAGAATTTCGTCAATGTAGACGATAACAAATTCATTCAGCATACTGCGAAAGATTTTGTTGACTAGAGATTGAAAGACAGCTGGGCTATTGGAGAGGCCGAAGGGCATGACCAGATACTCATAATGTCCATTAGTGGTCGAGAAGGCAGTTTTCCACTCGTCACCCTCCCTGATTGGAACCAGATTGTATGCGCTGCGGAGATCCAATTTGGTGAAAAAGCGGGCTGACCTGAGCTGCTCCAGGGCGGAAGGAACCAGAGGTAAAGGGTAAAGGTATTTCACCGAAATGTCATTGAGGGTTTGATAGTCTATACATGGCCTTAGTGTCCCGTCTTTTTTTTTGACAAAGAAGAAGCCTGCCGAGGCGGGCGATGTGGATGGCCGTATGAAGCCCTTGGCCAGTTCCTCCTTGATGTATTGGGACATGCTCTCGGTCACAGATTGGGATAGTGGGAAGATTCGGCCTCTAGGTGGCGTAGTTCCTGGCAACAGCTCGATGGCGCAGTCAGTAGGCCCGTGAGGTGGGAGCTGAGTAGCCTTTTCTTTGCTGAACGAACCTTGAGATCATGGCAAGAAGCTGGCAAAGTGGAAACATCAATGTGTTCGCTGTGGCGGTCTGGACACGGTGAACAGCCTGAGTGGTCTTGTGCAGACAGGTGGTTTGACAATAGGAAGACCAGTGAGTGATGTGGTGTTGTTTCCATGATATAGATGGATCGTGAAGTTCCAGTCAGGGCAGACCGAGAATGATGGGGTGATCGGGTGACTGGATGACGTGGAGTTGTATTTGTTCAATGTGATGAGTGCTGGTGATTAGAGTGAGTTCCTGTGTCATGGCGGTGATTTTTCCTGATCCTGTTGGTCGTCGGTCAAGGGCTGCGACGGCCACCGTGGGGGTACATGAAATCAAAGGGAGACGATGTTTAGATACAAAGTTTTCATCAATAAAGTTTCCGGCCGCACCAGAGTCAATGAGGGCCAGAGTGGTTATCTTTGAATTATTATAATTTAGACTGACTTCAACTTTTAAAGCGGAAGACAAAGACGTGGCACTTAACCGGTAGGATCTTGTACGAGGTACAATATACATATTTTATATGCAGTATGTGGTCATTTATACATAAAGGATCAAATTAAACATAAATATACACAGGACACATACATATTAAATGTGAACAGCTTATTTTGGATGTGATTA
The DNA here is from genome assembly GCA_032359395.1 of Enteromius anoplus. Classification (NCBI taxonomy): domain Eukaryota; kingdom Metazoa; phylum Chordata; class Actinopteri; order Cypriniformes; family Cyprinidae; genus Enteromius; species Enteromius anoplus. The sequence goes on from JAUMHG010000055.1 coordinate 21,331,117, forward strand.
ATCATTTGACAGCACTAATATATGTGTGTGTGTGTGGTGTGGTGTGGAGTGAATTTGACATAATCATGGTGCTTATATTCTTTAGGCTTATATATATTCAGGTTTTTTTAGTGCCTGGAAGTTGCACAGACAGTAATTTGGTTAGATTGAAACAGCTTATTTCATTTTTTGTGTGCATTAATTAATGTGTTAATTAAGGCAGCAAGCTGACACACAGTTAGACATTCATTTTTATCATATTGTATGACCCTCGCTGTGTAAAAATACACTCACGACTTCGAAAGACTGTTTTTCAAGTGTCCTCTCCAGTGTCTGATCCTCAAGGCTGCTTGTCCATCTTCTGCTGATTGTTGCTATGGTGACAATAAGAGTGAAGCAGCTTTTGATGCTCATCTCCAGCAGCTCACGCAACAGCAAGAAAGGGTCTTTCTAACAGGCATGCGGTCCAACACAACTTTTAAGATTAGTGTTTCCAAACAACAGTTTTTCTTTCTTTTTTTTTTTTTTTTTTTAGTTAATAGTTATAGGGATGAGCAATAAGATTTTTGTATAAATAGGGTTGTTTTTGTAAAAATATGTTTAATGTGTTAATTAAATGTGTTAAAAACTACATTTAGTAAAATTAAATAACATAAATAACATTAAAAAACATTTTAAAAACTTTAACTCGTCTCATTTCAGGTAGTTGCTAATAAAAAATAAAGTGAACAATTAATAAAAGAAATTAAATAAAACTAAACAAACAAAAATTTTTCAAACAAATTGAAAATTAAAATATAACATTAAAATTAATTTTATAATACTAATACTAAATCCGATAATGTAAATATAGCACATATTCACCACACTGTCCAGTCCTAAGTAATAATAAAAAATACTATATTATTGGAAATGAAGTCAAAAATACCTAAAGAAATATTTTAAGCAAAAATACTGTACAATGATAATAAAAAAATATATATATAATGATTAAAGGAATAGTGCTTAAAATTTTTTAATAAATTAACAAGCAAACTGTCAATTAGTCTTTCTCATGTAATTTCAAACCCTTTTATGAGTCTATAAATTATGTCATTGGAAGAGTGGACTCTTTTAACCAGAGGTGTAAATCCCGATGGAAAATCTCAAATTCGTCAGTTTGATGAGGTAAGCACAATAACAGCGCAGCTTTGATGTGCAACTTGAATCCATAACGAAGCCTCTCATATCAAGGTTAATGAGAATTCAGCTAAATCTCTAATCAGCCTCTTTGAACTGTAAAGCAGCAGTGTGTTGTTTGTCTGGGTATTGAGTCTGAATGAGTGAATTGGAGTCCTTAAATCATCATAAAAATCATTCTGTCCCGGTAAAGAGCTCAATGGCCTGTGGTGCATGAGAAACACTCCTTCCTCTGATTATTTTCTGGCACCTGAAGGGCAGCTTGAAACTGAATGATAAATAGTTTGGGGTTTCCTTGTTCTGTGTTGCTTTGGTACCAATAGCCATATTAATTGGATTCCATTATTTCCATGGAGACCAGCTTTCATCCTGCAGCTAAAGGAACATGTGAATTCTTCAAATGACAGCTGAGATATATGATGATCATACTTTTAGTTATTTCTCAATAATAAACCTAATTAGGAGCTCATCTTAAATATTTTTCATTTGTAAATGCCAATTTATGAATTACCCAAAACCCTTTTGACACTCAACTTGTTTCATTAATATTAGATAATTTTTTTTTTTTTTTTTGCTTCAGCAACTATGTTACATTAAAACCACTAAAATTACTGAGTAAAATGCTGAGAGAGAAACAGAGAGAAGAGAGAGGCATGAAATCATCACGGCTGGCTCTGTCCCTGTTGTATATAACAACAGCGTTGTGTGTGTGAGAAACTCACGCTCCCGCTGCACTCGGCCTTCTGTTTGCTGCGTGTGTGTGAGGTGTCTAGATGAGTAAACTGTTTACAGCACAGAAGAGAGAAAAACTCCATATGAACCCAATGTCTGATGAAATATCTGAAAGTGGAGAGAAAATACAAGTCTCAGGAGGAGTTCAAAAGATGTTCACATATTTAGCAGAGTCTTCTACAAAACAACAATGATCATCAGTGAGGCAAAAAAGCTGTATTGTAAAGCTATGGCCAGATCTCTAGCAGTACTAGTAATATCCCAGCTAACAGGAAAGTTAAACAAATGTTATTCCAGTAACACTAATAGAACATTATAGGCCACATTCACACAGAAGCAGTTGTCAATCCTGTATTTGAATCCTTAATACGGTTACGTTCTCACACAGTTCGGTTCTCTACGGTTACATTCACACACCACTTTGCAATGATTTATGGGTGTGACAACCACGTTCTGTAACCAAACTCACACCTGTACATTTTCAGGACAGAATTGTAAACACAACTGTGAGCTGCTGTGTGAATGAGACATTTCGAGACACAGAAAATATGGTTGTCAATCCGAAATACAGGACTCACAACTGTATTCTGCTGCTGTGTGAACGTAGCCTTAGAAAAAAACCCTAAGGAAACTATTATTTTGCAAGCATCATGAGAACGCTACTTTTGAACATTCTGAAACAAATCTAAATTCAAATTCTAAAAAAAAAATTAAACATTTAAAAAAACTAGACAAATGTCAAACGAAAAAGGTAACCCTCCATTTTATTATTTTTAAATGTTACAATTAAATATTATTTTCCGGCTTCTCAGAATGTTCGGGAAAGGTTATGAACAAACGTTCTTTCATAATTTGAATAGAATTTTTGTTCAAAGTTAATTTTTCATAATGTTAAATGTCAGCACCATATTTATTTATTTATACATCATTCATGGAATGTTTTTTTTTTTTCTGAAACAGTTCGGTTGGACAGTAATCTAATATTTAAAAACAAATGTTAAAATAAACATTTAGCTAAAATTTCTGTTATTAAATGAAAACTACTTCAACTGACCCTTCACTAAGCCACGCCTGAAAACGTCTCAGGTTCCCTGTCTGTCAGTCACTTTGACGTTATGTCGTGACGACAGACTGGGGTCTTACTTGGGAGCCCTGATTTGCTCTGAGAGAGAGAAAACGCCAATCAGAATCCTTCTGAATGGCTAGTGGAATTTGCATGCTGAGCCACTCCCCCGCAGAGCGGGTATAAATAGCCAGCAGCTGCATCCACTCTTCAGATTTTGCCTCGGAGCCGAGAGCTGTTTACATGCAGTTCTCTCCTGAATGCAGTGCATTGAGAGAGACTCATCAAGCGGGAGCTGTTCGGTGTGGCTAGACAACGTTATCAACGGAGTTTCCTGAGTTCTTCAGTAAATCCCTTGGGCGTTTCACAAAAGAGAGCAGTTTCTGACACGTTTGGCAGTCGTCCTTTTAAGGATGCCGTTCCGGCCGTGTCCTTCTAGTTGCGGTCACTACCTTTCTTCTAACGATGGCCACGATCGCTGCCTTCAGTGTCTGGGGCTCCAGCACGCTGAAGAGGCTTTCAGGGTAGGGGCATGCACTCATTGAGAGGAATTGACCCTGGCAGTACTGTGGTCTCGCCTCTCTCTCCTCCGGGGGAGTGCAAGAGAGTCAGCCGCTCCCCGTGTGGAGTTCTCCGCCCCTGGCGGTGACTCCGCGGTGAGGGCTCCCACTGGCTCGAGTGATGTGAGAGCTTCCCAGCCAGGTTCGTCCTTACGGGCCTCTCACAGCTCTCGCAGACACTGCCCTGTGCAGTTCACTGGCGATTTGTCTGGACCAACCCCCCGGGTGGCCCTCACATTTCGTTTGGTGGACCGTTAGATGATCGGATGTCCATCACAGCATCGGGGGATGGGTTTTCATCTGGCGAGAATGATGATTCAGCCGATCTGCCGCCTTCGGGTGCAGCTCGTCCTGAGTCGGAGATGATTACTATGCTCGCTCGAGCCGCCGAGAGCATCGGGCTGGAGGTGTCATCTAGATTATTGGTTTCTGGTGCCTTTCTTCCCCGAGGTGCATAAGGAGGTGATGAAATCGTGGGAGGCTCCTTTCACAGCCAGAACCGTTTCATCACCATCCTCCGTCCTCACTACCCTCGACGGGGGGCAGCTAAGGGTTACGAGAGCATTCCCCAGGTTGAGCGGGCTGTGGCAGTGCACTTGTGCCCACGCAGCTCTGCCACCTGGCGGACTCGCCCTCGTCTCCCCTCCGGTCCCTGTACAGTCGAAGAAGATGCCTAAGAGGCCCTGAGACAGGCGGCCTGGAGAGGCGAGAAACTTTGTTCTGGGAGGTGGTGACCGCACCACTCCCTCCACCCGAGGAGGGCCGGGTGGAGAATCCTTTGTTTCCTTTTGGCCTGTGGTACCCAACAAGGTCAAAGATAGAACAAACACATCACTCTCTGGGCCCAGGTGCTCGTGGCCTGATGGTGAGCAGTCAACGACTGTCTCACTGTCACCCACAGCATCTATCATTGCCAGCGGCCAGGAAGTCTCGGTTCAGGGACGCACTGCCTCCCACCGGACTTTCGGCCAGTCCCTCCGGTGACCTGGGCAGTGGCACTGTGTTGAATCGGGACGGGAAACCTTCTGCTCACCCCAGCTGCCCTGCTCACCGCTGCACACCTTCTGGCAGACTGGTGACTCCAATGGTTCCATTGTCAATGAGACTCGAGTGGTTATCCCCCCGGAGTGTCGCCGCACTTTCAGTCCCTGGAAAGACCCTGTGATCCTGCGGGCCGGAGTGCCCCTCGGCCAGGTGTCCCGGCACGCTGTCGTCACGACAGATGCCTCCAGTGCGCGCTGAATGCAACGGGCAGGCAGCCTCGGGGCTCTGGACAGGGCCTCAGCTGCTTTGGCATATCAATTGCCTGGAGCTGGTAGCAGTGCACTTAATAGCGGTACCGGCCGCTACTGCAGGGCCGGCATGTGCCAGCTCGCCCGCCCTCTACTCCTAAGGAGCCAGCACCAGTTCAAATCCCTGCGTGCTGTTCAGATCCCGGGGGAGCGCAATAGTGCGGCCGATGCGCTTTCACGACAGCTTACCTACCCGGGAGAGTGGCGTCTCCATCCCAAGATGGTTCAGCTGATTTGGAGTCGATTCGGGGGAGCACAGGTAGACCTGTTCGCTTCCAGCGAGTCCTCCCATTGCCAGTAGTTTTATACCCGCACCGAGGGGACCCTCGGCACAGATACACTGGCACACAGCTGACCACAAGGCCTACGGAAGTACGCCTTTCCTCCAGTGAGCCTGCTCGCACACACTCTGTGCAAGGTCAGGGACAGATGCCTCTCTGCGACCACCATTGCTGCCATTGTTCTACAGATAGCTCGGGCTGTCTCTTTGGTGGCACGCAATGAGAGGTCAGCAGTCCTCCTAAGCTCTTTAATGTCATCGCTGCTGACTTGCTCGTCTTCATCCAGTTCCTTCAGCAGGTCGGCTTGGTACACCTGTAACACCCCCATGGTGTGCAGACACGCACCAGCCTGAAGAGACACAACACAGAGAGTGTGAGTGTCACTGGGCAGAATAAACCTCTCACACAGACTTGAAAAAACGTTATACTGTGTGCTTCATTCGCCCCTTTTTGACTTCTCTTTTGATTTAGACATAATTGCTTTATTTCACTTTCACACAGAGACACTTTTTACTCTAAACACAGATTTCACAATCACACACACACAGAGCACTTCGCTGAATGACAGAAAGCTAGTTTGCCGGCCGCATTCCACGTTCTTATATGCTTCCTGGCCAGTGACGTCACCCGCATATGATGTCCAAACGTATCATTGGCTGATTTCACACACGATTCAGAGCGGTCACGCTGAAACCCAAGGGGGAAAATGCAGAGTGTGGACCAATCAGTGTGGGAGGCCCTAATTCATAACTAAACTAACTTTTAAGCCTGGCGCACCGAAAATATAAGCGAGAAAATTTTCTCATCACAAAGTGGTCAGTCTAATGTCTTGTGTTTATTCCAAAGCTATTCCTCAATTTGTGTGTTTCCGATTTAAATGGTCAGTGTATGAGGCGGCTGCTGTGTACGCTGTGATCTGTAGGCTTTAGCTTCAATTTTGATTAAATTATTTTCTAATCGGCTGCATATATGTTGTGGATACACCACTCGAATGCATACTGCAGTCCCTTTTTCCTGGCTATCTCTGTTTCCAAGCGGACGAGATGCAGAAGTTGCAATACAATTAAGTTTTTTTACTAAGAGTTCAAACAGAAGCAGGAGAGAGGTGACAGGTGAGTTATAAGGCTATAATTAAACTGTGCTTCGTACATGAAACCCTTTTTCTGAAACAGTAACATTATTTTTAAATGTTCTCTGAATGTTAAAAAAAAAGTTTTTAAAAAGTAATAGAAAAAAATTAAACATTTGATAGGGAGCATTCCATTTTACCATTTTACAAACATTAATTTTGCTTTTGAATATTCTCTGCAACCATCTGATACTAGTAAGTATTAAAGTGTAACAATTACATGAACTATGTTTCAGAAAATGTTCCATGGACAATGCATATATCAGGGATTCAAGAGCGGGAACACAAAGTCTTTATTTATTTATTTTTCTCATTAACAACACAGAGAATCTTCTAACAGTCCAAACACAAACAGAATTTACACATTCCCGATTTCAGTCTCCATGGTAGCGGGAAAAAGGCATAGAGGCCCCACACAGTCACAAGCAGCGGAGCCTGGCGAGACGAAGCAAACTTCAAATACAGATAAACTCACAGACATGACAGAGGAACAAATTTTAACAGTCCAACACGTACTGACAAAACAGGGAAACTAATAAAGGGAGAAAATAACTATATTAACGAGAAACACGTGAAAAGGCAGGAGAGAAGGTAATCAGAAATCAAAGGAGGGTGGAGACAGTAGGAATATGAGAATAATGAGCACCTGGGGTCAAAGTCAAAACAAAACACCAAAGACAGCAGAAAGCAGGTGATCAGCCACAAGACCCAACAGCATAATGTTTTTGTGCTGTCTACTGAATCTGTTTATTAACATTAGACAAATATTTGAGAGATGCTTGCCAGAACTGCCCAAAGTTTTGAGAACGTTTCCTTTTATCTGGAAGAGAACATTCAAAATTACTTTTCAAAATGATTAAACGGAATATTCGGTTAATATTTTTGCACGTTTTAACATGCACCAAGAAAAACTTTTTAAAAATTGGATATTTGAATTTTTAGAACTTAATACTTAATAGCTTTATAGAAATGTTATA
>JAUMHG010000055.1:21338408-21350091 GCA_032359395.1 Enteromius anoplus
TCCGTGTCCTGCCTGCCGTGCCTGAGTTCCCAAGGGAAGCGAGAGCGCGAGCTCTCACAGCGCGCCGTACGTGACAGTATATATGTATGTGCGTCTTGTCTTTGAAACATGGATTTAAACTCACCTCAAACAGCCTTTGAGCAAATGTCAGAGTAAAATGAAGCACCTGGGTCCAGGATTCTGGTTTAAACATTTCTGTTTTCTTTTTCTTTTTTTCAGGGCTGTATAGAATATGACTATCTAGAACAAGATTAGAAATGCTTGAAGCTTTTAATGTTCTTAAATGTATTTGGTTGACCCGCTGTATTCATTGGTAAGTCTAATTTGCCACATAACTTCATTTCATTTACACACAGACAATTTACTATTAGAGTATTGTAATTTTAAGTATTGTAATAATGAGTGAAATAAATAAACTCATACTCTCTTGAAAAGGTTGCATTATACAGAAGGTCCTAAAAAGTTTTAAAAAGAGTTTATTTGGGGAACCAGAATAGTTCTTCAATGGAATCAAAAACAAATCCCCCTTTTGGAGCCTTATTTTAGCAGTATATTGTAGAAACTTGCTTGCTTGACTCTTGTCTGTGTGAATGTGAGAAGGTTGTGTTATGTTTGGATCTTTTCATTGGGCCACTGATCCATTTTAATTTCTGATTATTTGTGTGGCTTTCAGACTGAAGCTATTCATGTCTCTCTTACTGTCACGATTGAGACGCGGGGAAGTGTACGGATCCATGCGCAAGCTTTATTTACAAACCAGCATCAGGACAGGCAAGATAAACAACGGCGAACGGAAACATCAAAGGCATAGGCATGAGAATAATCCGGGAATGGCAGCGAGAGTCGTCAACGGGAGATCCAGAAACATAGAAATACAGAACAATCACGGGAAAACACGGATGGCTAGACAACGGGGAAAACAGACATACTGTACATCCAAACATTGACCAGCGACTTATACAAGGACATCCCGGATATTTATACATGTGCAGACAATTAGGAATGGGAGAACATACGAGTCACCAAGACAACACGTGAGGTGGGTGGAGACGAGAGTTCATTGATAATTAGTCCATAAAATCTAAACGGAGACATGAAACACAGACATAGTTCATGGAGGGCTGGAGTGTCATCCAAAGCTGGACTGACACATCCAGCTGAACATGACACTTACATGGTTTGACAGACAATGCCCTAATTTTCTCTCATCATTTCCAAGCCAGAGACATCTAAATGCCCTTATATAATCTGAACTAATTTTTGGGTAGTGACTGAACGGTCAGCTGCAGAAAAACACAAACTTGATTTGAATATTTACTATATGCAATGTAACAGCATAGTTCAATTCATCCTGAAGGAGTTTATTTTGCAACGATTGCCCTGCAAGGGCCTCAAATTTAGGCCCGAGCCCGGCCCTGGCCCGTCTTTTCCCCTTCTACCAAAAGTCTTATACTGCTGTTTAAGCTATTAAAAAAGTTCAGTTTTGAGTGTAATTGCAGAATGTTAATTGTTCCGTTCCAGTTTTCTTGCAGTTTTCTAAGCGTAAACAAGAGCTTGAGAGTGCGGATGATGATGACACAATAACACAGTGCCTGTTACAGAAGAAAACTATGATGAGCCACAGCTAAAGGGTTAAACAAAGGTCACTGATTCACAGCATAGATGACACACTCTCAGATACATCAGAGCTTACAGTATATGCATTTCTGAACATAAAATGTACCTAAGATAGTAGTGCAAGGTCATGAAAGTTCATAGATAAGATCCTTCAAGTTGCAGGACTAAAGTCTCAATACCAAAGAGATATTCTTTATAAAAATGTTGACTTGTCCACACTCCCCTAAAATGGCTTGTTCAAACATGCTCCCACTTTTCTACATCACAGAGTAGGTTTATTTTTAAACACCTCCCAAATATTAACACACAAAAGTAGGCTGAGCTATTATTCTTGCTGCTGTGCCATGTTCTAAAGACACAGTTTCATTGTTAAAGTGAAACTACTTTGTTTGTGCTTCCAAAAAAAGACAGACCTTGAAATCAGTGTTCTAGAAAACACTGTTCCAGAACAGTTCAACACAAATATTGAGTGTTCAGCACATTTACGGAGGACTGACTCCTAAAACCTGCAGCACAACACATGCTGGTTCTGAACAGAGACTTTGAAGTGAAGCAATTCTACCTCTGCAAGGACAGTCTGGTGCTTCTGCCTCACAACCTTTTTGAGCAGTGTAGAGTAATGCTTATTGTTTGTTGCTTCTTTAAATACAATTGGAAACATGATACAATGTGACACGTAAAAAGACAGTACTAAGTCATGATAATCAGTAATTATGTCTCCACTGGATGCAACAAATGCCCCGTTTGCAGAGGCAGACAAAGTACACAAATCCATTACTTAAGTGAAAGTATAGATACTACTGGTCAAATAAGTGAAAGTATAGAAGTACTTGCTTTTAAAAGTGCTTATGAATACTTTTCCGGGAAATGCATAGTTTCATTATTTTTGCATTTTTTTTTGCTATACTTCCAATTCCTCATTCTTCTGAAGCAACCAACTGAATACACTGACTAATTTGTAATATCTGTGTAATAAAGAGCTTTTATTAATGTTAAAAAACAATAGAAATAACAACTGAACATCTTTTGGGACAAAATGACTTTGGGACAGTCATAATCAAATTCTTATGAGTAAAATATTTCACAAGTACAGTCTTGGAGACGTTGTAAATACATCAAAGTGTATTTATTCATCCACATTTGAAACAAGTGTAAAGTGAAATTTCTTTAATCACAAAAAAATGAAATAAAAACAAATAATCCAACCTGCTAACTGAACTACACAGGCATTGCTAGGCCTATAAAACTGCCAACAGGAACACTGCTTCACATGTCGGCAAAACATTTTGTTTTGAAAACAGTGATTCTGTCTCTTACAGGTCACTGATAGGCTTTCTATTACCTGTAAATCATCAATCACATTTACAGAAGAACCCACTGTCTTTAAAGCTGCTACATTGTGTTACCGACCCCATTGTGGTTTTTTTTTTTTTTTTGTCCGTTTGTGCTGTGTTTTGCAGGCCTACAGTGAGTGACCCATGATTGACTGAGGAATTACACCTGTGTGGAGCCTGCTGGCAATTTAACTCCCTGGGGTCGGCAAACGCATATATGCATTTTGAGGCGTCTTCCCTTGATGACGCCAATAAGAACTTAAGTTACACATTGAGGTTTGATCATACAGATAAGAGCAATACATCAATCGAATCTGTGAAGGGTCTACTTCCATTTGTTTACACATATAGTAACAACACAACTTTGTGCATTTAGAAAATGAAGAAAACAAACGTCTCAGGGTTATGAATATAACCCCTGTGCCTCGGGTGACATCACCGACCAGGAAGTATAAGAGCATGTGAGAATCAGTGCACGCCAGCCCTCAGGCATGAAGCAAGCACCCAGAAGGGGGAGCAGGGGGTATGGCAGCGGACGCAGTTCTCGTTCCTTCAAGGAACAGGGGTTATGTTCATAACCCTGAGATGTTCCTTTTCAGGAACTCGAACTGCTTCTAAAAACGCTTTGGGAACGAGATACCCACGCCCCCAGACTCCCAAGCCCCCGCCTGTGTGGATGCAGCACTTTTAAGGCACGAGGACAACCAAGCCTGGGGTAGCCGGGAGGTCTAGCCTATAAAACCTGGCAAAGGTCACAGGGGACGACCAATCCGCTGCTCTGCAGATGTCCGGAACCCAAAAGGCCTTTGAGGCCGCCATACCTCTAACTGAATGAGCTCTGACTCCCATCGGCGAGGGGAGACCAGAAGACTCATAAGACATGGAGATAGTCTCCACTAACGGATCTCTACCCACTGAATGACCATCACTAAGGGAGTGGAAAGCGGATATTGTTGCCACATACACCTTAAGTCTGCAGGAACTCCAGAACTACGCTAGTCGGGCAATTAACTGGGTCCTGATGATGACTATTACACCAAGAAATGAAGCCTCCACTTCAGCTCATACAATTTCCTTGTGGAAGGAGCTCTGGATTGTAGTATGGTTTGAACAACCCCGGTTGAAAAACCAGTAGCTATGAGATACGCCCCCTCAGAGGCCACACTCATAGTTTCAGTGTCTCCGGGCAAGGGTGAAATACAGACCCCCCCACTTGAGACAGAAGGTCTCTCCTGATCGGAATCTCCCATGGAGCGCCGTCAAGGAGAGACACCAGGTCCGAAAACCATACCGCCAACGTGGGGCCACTAGCAGTAAACTGACCGAATCTTGGCAGACTCTCTCCAGAACTCCTGGGATCAGAGATATCGAGGGGAAAGCATACAGACGGAGCCTCTGCCATGTCTGTGCCATAGCATCTAGGCCCAACGGAGCTGGGTGAACTAGAGAGAACCAGAGGGGACATTGTGCACTCTGTTGAGTCGCAAACAAATCCACCTCGGCTTTGTAGAAGACAGTCCAGATTCGCTGCACGACATCTGGATGCAACAGGATATCTGCTCCCATATTAAGTGCCCCAGGACATAGACTGCTTTCAATGAAAGGAGCCTGCCCTGAGACCCAACCAGAATCTGGCGCGCCAGCTTGTTCAAGGGGCGCGAATGCAGGCCTCCTGGTGGTTGACCACATGCCAAGCCACTCATGACCACCCTATCTGGTGAGGGACACATCGAGCGTCCATGTAACGCGGCGACACCAAGCCCCTCAAGAACAGGCCTGATTTAGGAACTAAAAGTTCCTCCATCTAACCAAGACTCGCACATTCCGTCTGGAGATCTTGATCATATGAGGGGAATTCTCCTCGAAGAAAACCCTTGTCTCTGATCACTGCTAGGTTTAGGGTACAGCATGCCTAGCGAAATCACACTAGAAGCTGCTGCCATCCGTCAGCTTTTAAGATAACTTATAGTCAGTGAATGGTTCCCCACTCTTTTGACTATCGTAAAACCCGAGACAACTCGAGCAAGAGATAATCGCGCTACCAAGTTCCAGATCACGCCCAGGATAAGTGGTTCTCTGACTGGAGAAAGCACACTTCTCTTGGCATTCTAGTCTTGGCCCCAAACGTTCAAGTGAGCGAGGACAGCATCTCGATGCCTGTAAACGCTCTGCAATCGGGCTAGGAACTAGCCAGCCTGCTGTGGTCAAAACTACAGAAACCCTGAAGCCGCAACGGAGCTAGGGCCGCATCTAACATTTTTGAAAGATGAACAGGGCCACAAGAAAAGACCATCATAGGTAAGCTCTTTCCTCAGAAAGCAAACCTCAATGAGTCTGTACATGAACCACACGTATCAACTCTATCATGACAAACCAGTCCTCAGATATAGTTTGGAACACAACCTCAGTGTAAGCACACTGAACTCCAGCTGACTGACTGAATAGTTTAATTGCCTGAGATCTAAACTGCGCCTCAGCCCTCACTACCAAGGGCAGTCCCTCGAGACTGACCTCTGATGGAAAAACAGCACCTGTCCCACCCCTTCTGGCTCGCCAACAGATCTGGAACAGACTGCTGCAACACCCCACGGGGAAAGTACGCACCCCAATTTATGTCTGGTGATCAAGTGTTGGCCCTGTTACCTGTGGAAGGATCTCCATTTCAAGCTTGGTATACAGGTCCTTTTGTGGTGGTTAAGCAAATTTCTGATTGCCACACCAGACAGAAGAAAGTCTACTCAATTCAGAAGATACAATATTGTTTGGGCATCTTAAGAATTCAGAGAAATTTGCATAAAACGTTGGCCCATTTGCCAGAGAGCAAATGTGTTGATCTAATTGCTCTTATTAATGCTCATGTCTCTTTATTTGGTGATGTGCCTTCACAAATCCACTGGTTGGAGCACAACATAAATGTTGGGAATGCGGAACCCATTCGTCAGCATTTCTATTGAGTTTCCCCAAATAAAATACTCCATCTTAAAGATGAAATTCAGTATATGCTAGATAATTATATTGCACGGCCATCATTCTCTAGTTGGGCTTCTCAGTGTTTACTTGTGTCTGATAGAACTTATTGTTTTTCCACCGGCTACCGAAAAATAAACAAATTGACTAAGCAAGACTCATTTCCCCTTTCTCGCATTGAGGACTGTGTTGACCAAGCTGGGTCCGCAACATTTGTTCAAAATCTATTGGCAGGTTCAGTTAACCCCAAGAGCTCAATATATTTCTGCCTTCATTACATCAGAAGTGTTATTCTCTTATAATGTTATGAGTTTTGGTCTTAGAAAAACCATCCACATGTGGGTGTCTTTCCAGGCGATACGGATACAAGAACTGAGACAGCTAGAAGAAAACGCAACGAAATCAAAACAAAACCAAAACAAACAGACAACACCAGACAGGTTGCTGAGGGCATTGGGAGAACAGCATACTTACCTGGCCACAAGTCATTTCACTCACTTACTCACCCACTCAATAGAAACAACTTTCTACTTTGAGGACCTTGGTAGAAAAGTAGTGGAGTGAGTTTCAAATGTAGTGAAGTTAAAGTAATAAGTTTCCAGAAAAAAATAAAACTCAAGTAAAGTATAGATAATCAAAAAGTGTATTTTAGTACAATACAATAAGTAAATGTCCTTTAATACTGTCCACCTCTGCTCGGTTTGTAATGTGTTTTATTGTTTTGGTGTCATAGCATTGGTACGCAACATCACATAATAGTAAGGGGCATAACATTGTGTTATTCAGCCAATCACAAAGCACTGGATAGCTGGCCAATCAGAGCACACCTGTTTTTTTTTTTTTTTTTACAGTTAGCTTTAGTTACAAATCAACCTGTTCCAGGTGGCAGGCTTAGAGGGCACAGTAATGTACAATATATTGCAAATAATATTTTTTTTAACCTTAAATTGCATAAACACATTGCATTACACCAAATACACAAAATAATGTTCTTTTGAGGAACATCACATGGCCTCTTTTTAAGCACAATAGTGATGAGTAAATCAGAGCTATTCTAAACTCTGAATCAGTTAAACTACCGGATAAAAAGATGATTTACGTGAAGTTTGATTATTATTATTACTAATTTTTATTTTATTTTTATTATTATTATTATTACTATTCTTTTGATTTTTATTATTAAAATAAACATTTCCTCATTGTAAAGTAATCTTCTAATAAAATAATAATACAATGCTATACTGGGAAAAACATGGCAAAAAAGAGTATGACAAATTGGCTTAAACAAACTAAAATTAGAATACAAATAAGAGGTAATTCAGTTGAACAAAACTTTGTCTGTGCTTTCTAGAAGCTTAAAGATTGACAGATGATAAACATGTAAATGATCTCCTCATTAAAAAATTCTTTGGTCTGTGGATATCTTACGTGTGACATTTGTCACCTACATTTGTAATATAATTGCTGTGGATGGATGTGAACTGGGTGCTTCACTCACTGTGGCAGGATTCGTGTCTGAATTAATGTGATGAAATGAGACGGTGCTGGACTTCAGATCCTGACTTGCACTAATGAATGAGATGTCATTTCTGTTTAGAATGGCACCCATCCACATGCACAGGAACTGATACAAGACAAGACAAAACAAACATAGAAGAAAAGATAAAGGGAAATCTTGTTTATTAGGGATTTAATATTTTAAACAGTGTTATTTTATTTGCCTGTCTTGTCTAAAATCATGATTGAACACACTGACTGTACTGTTAGATGAAATGGGTCTTGATTAGCAGGATGTTATCAATTTTGTGATTTTTTTTTTTTTTTTTTTTGTCTCTCCTGAACAGGAATGTATTTGTACAATAATGTACAATAATATTGACAGTTAATGGAACTATTAATACTGTAGGATATACAGTATGAGTATTTTCCATAATAATAAAGTTGTAAATATATTCAGGTTAGCATATACACTTTTGCATGTTCAAACGTATGAATATATAAAAATAAGATGATGTAAAATATAAGAACAAGTTACATGCTATATATATATATATATTTACCCTGGATCACAAAACCAGTCAAATAAATAAGCTTTCCGCTAATGTATGGTTTGCTAGCATAGGAACATATTTGTCCGATACAACTATTTTAAAATCTGGAATCTGAGAAAAATCACCTTTAAAGTTGTCCACATTAAGTTCCCTTTTAGTCGGTCACTCCGGATCACGTCGGATATGACCGAAAAATTGGGATCTCGCTTCGAGGGACCAATCTACTTTGCGTGTATAAAAACACGCCAATGAATATTTGGCATGCACTGATTGCATCCAGCTGCAGCTGGTAACTGCATGAGTATAAACAGGCAGCTGATGCCGTGCATCTTTAGCTTTTCACTTTGGAGCCGAGCACACGTGTTCAGCTCTCCCTTCTACTTCAGATGAAGAACAAGTGGCTGATGTGACGGTGTCTTCAGCTGCGGTAGTTCCCTTGTCGAGTGGGCTGCCACAGTAGGTTGCACTATCCCCCTGTTGTGACCAAACAGCTTTCTCCTCTGTGCGACTCAGCACAATAAAAGAGCTTTTCCAAAAGAGTAAAAGGCTCACTGGTGGAATGTCTTTGTAAAGATGCATATTTTAGAAGATGTCTTACCACCCATGTGTTTGTGGATGCGGTCGGCACCGGGTGACGGTCACGATCGCTGCCTCATGTGCCTGGGCTTGAAGCATGACCATCGCAGAGCTGCGGACCAGACTCCGTTACCTGATAGGGGGCAGGGTGCCCGTTCCTCTGCCTATATCTAAGGCTCGCTCAGGTGAAAGCCTCTTCAGCAAGGAACAGTAAAGAACCTCGCCCAGGAGTTCTCTGCTGCTCAGAAGCAGACTGGGACCATTCTACCTCGGTGTGCAGCTGCTGCCTACACCCTCTCTACTCTCTGGTAGCTTGGATGAAGCTCCCCACTCCGTCTCATTGTCTCCTTTGGACCATTTGGCTCGGCGATATAGTTTGCCCGGCATCCCCCCAAGTTCAACAGCGTCTGCTTTATGTCAGTAGATGATGCGGATGCCCCTGTCCTGTGTGCGGAGATTACAGTCCTTCTAGCAAAGGGTGCGATAGAGCCCTTACTTCATAGTGCCCAAGAAAGGCGGCGGGTTACAGCCAATCCTGGATCCGCGAGTTTTTAACCGATGTTGACGATGTTGAGTGTGTCTGTCCACAGGATTGGTTTCCAGTGATCGACCTGAAACACGCGTACTTTCATGTCTTGATTCTTCAAGCACCACAGGCCATTCCTGAGGTTCGCATTCGAAGGTCCACCATATCAGTACAGGGTCCTAACCTTCGGGCTCTCCCTGTCACCCCGTGTATTTTTGAAAGTAGCGGAGGCTGTTCTGACTCCACTCAGAGTCCACTCCACGCATTCTCAACTACCTAGACGACTGGCTCATTCTAGCTAAGTCTCGGGCTCAGTTGTGCAAACACAGGGATCTTGTGTTACGACACCTCAGCCTGTTGGGTCTTCGGGTCAACTGGGAATAGAGCAAACACTTTCCAACACAGAGGATCTCTTTTCTCGTTATGGAGATGGATTCGGTCAAACAGACAGCACGCTTCACGCAGGAGTGCTCAGTCAGTATCCAACTGCTTTGAGTGCCTTCAAGGGCAGGATGGCGGTCCCATTGAAATATTTTTAGAGGCTCCTAGGGGATATGGCAGCAGCCACAGCAGTCACGCCATTGGGGCTGTTTCATATGAGCCTGCTTTAACACTGGCTTCACGGCCGAATCCCAAGGTGGCCATGGCAATGTGGTACTCACCGGGTTCAAGTGACACTGGCCTGTGGCCAAACCTTCTCCCCGTGGTCAGACCTCTCGTTTCTCCGGGCAGGAGTGCCCCTAGAGCAGGTCTCCGGGCACGCCACCTCCTCCTCGCTTCACGCAATTCACATTCCAGGCGTCTGCAACCAGCCAGCCGACTAGTTGTCACAAGGTACACTCCCCAGAGAATGGAGACTCCATCCCCACATGGTCTAGTTGATCTGGGAGCATGTCGGAGCCGCTCAGGAAGACCAGTTTGCCTCTCCAGAGACCTCTCACTCCAGGTTGTTTTACTCATGTTTTCATTTCTGCAGCAGGGGTTAGAGTGAAAGCTGTCTCCCTCCACCATTAACAGATACATCATGCAAGCTGACCCACGGAGCAGATCGTTATAACGAGTAAGTAATGATTTTTATTTTTTGCTTTAGTCTACATATTGTGGCATAAACATGAACACATTTACAATGTACTACTATACTATAATTCCTGACTAAAATTCTTGAAATCCAGTGAAACGGTTTGAATAGGCAATCCATTGACAGACTTCTATTTCTTATGATGTACAATATTGTATAATATTATAACATTTCAATATTAAAGTAATATGAGTGAATGAGGAATCCTGGAGTCTAAAAATGGTTAGTATTGATACCCTGTTCACAAATCTATTTTATAAATATATATCTACAGATGTTTAATGTCCTAAACTATGATAATAAAATCTTGGATATACTGTAAAATGCTCTTCTAAGATGATACAAAGTGTGCGTTGGTCTATGACTACAAAATCACTCTATATAAATATATACCCTAAATATACTGATATTAGCATGCTCACAGATGTTTTGTTGTTTGTTTTTTAGTGATTAGACATCTGCACTACAGAGTCCTGTCTCCTCAAACTGAACATGTTCAGACTGATAACCTCCAGGAGCGCTGATGTTTGCCTAAACTGATATTATCTTGTAAAACAAGCTTTTATTTTTCTTGATAAGAAGCAGCAAACACTTAAATATCAGGTATTATGTGGAGGTTTCACTTGTTGAACAAACCCTATTGTCAGGATTGACTCAAAGTCTGTTCACATCTTTGTAGTTAGATCAGTATTGCTCAATATTGGTCTTTGACCTTCAGTATGTATATTTAAATTATACTGTGCTTTGAATAAAATACAAATAAAAAAAAAAAACTGTTTTCTCTCACATCTCCTCACATTCTTTGTTACCTAACTTACCTTTCAGTGTCACTAATGGCCCATTAGGGGAGTGGTCTTTGTCTCTTCAGGTGGGAATCACTGAATATTAATGGATCATTCACATGTCCCCGCACACAGGCTTTCAGCCTCAAAACATGTCTTTTAAAATTTAAAACACTATATTTTTTCCTCTGAAAAAGTAAGTGGAATGATCTTCACATAATTGTGAAGTAAATATTCTAACCTAATAGCCTGGTTACTCTCAGTATTGTGCATTAGTATTCAGCATGAGTTTCATGGCCCTATTTCAGCTACTTTTATTTTCACAAAATTTACTAACCACGCATCATATTTTTTTCCTAAAAAATGCAAACATGTAAATTCCTTTTGGTCACATATTATTGTAGAGCATTTTGTGCTGATTACAAGAAAAATACAGGTTGGTCAATAATATGTTATAAGTAGCTGAAAAGCACAAATATCAGAGCATGTCCAAACATCTCAAGGGCTCCAAAATCACCTCAGACCCCAGAGGGGTCTATGTGGCTGCTATTGCTGCAAACCACGACCCCATAGATAGCAGGTCTGTGGGTAAGCATGAGGTTCATCAGGTTCCTCAGGGGGGCCAGAATATTGAACCCTCCACGGTCCCCTCTTGGGACCTCTCTCTGGTGCTGAGCAGAGATGTATAGTAACGAAGTAGAACTACTTCACTACTGTACTTAAGTACTAAAAGGCAGTATCTGTACTCTACT
>JAUMHG010000055.1:21368653-21387290 GCA_032359395.1 Enteromius anoplus
AATTTATCTGACTTTCAAATCCAGATATCAGGTTCAAGTCAATCACACATCAGCCTTCATTTCATTTTTAATAGGACTATGTAAAAATGTGCACCCTAGTCTACAGTATACACAGAATAAAAGTATCGTTCCTTGAATCTACAAAAACCATGCAAGTATGCTTGCTTTAGTGTTGCCACCCCCCATAATTTTAATTCCACCCCCTTGCCACCCCATGAATAATTTTCTAGATTCGCCCCTGTGTTAAGATGCCCTTGGTGGTTGCCACGGTGTTGCTAAGGGGTTTCTAAGATGGTGGTTGTTAAGACATTGTCTCTGTCTCCCCATTTCATGTAGCGGACTCCATTCCCCAGAATGCACCTCTTCTCCACAGCTGTTTCTAGTTAGGGTTAATCATTCAAACATTATCACCTGTATAAATACCAGTCTGTGTGTCTGTCTCCTCACGGTCCATTTCACTGTCAACCTGCCCTGTATTTTCATTTGTGTTCTTTCGTGTCCTGGTTTCCCTGTCTGGATTTATTGTTACTGACCCCTGCTCTCGTTTGGACTATTGCTTTTGCCTCTCCCTTTGGACTCTGTTCGCCGTTCGTTTTCGACCCACGCCTGGACTCTGCCATTGTTGATTGCCGGTGATTACCCAGCCTGTTCATCTATGTCCAGCTTTTCAATAAACACTCTGCATTTGGCTTTGCACGCCTCGTCATCTCTCAGCCTCGTGACAGTAATATTTTATGTTTGCTTTTTAAATAAAATTAAAATAAGGAATTAACCTAAAATGAGTGTTGCATAAATGCTCTTGACTAAGCTTATAACTTGTATTAACCTGGAATATTCTTTAAATGTGTTATTAAATTGTTGATTATGGAAAAATGATTTGAAAAATTTGTGAGTGAGTGAGTGAGCGAGTTAAGTAAATTGTGCCTCAAGCTCTTTCAGAAGAATAATTTAATTCTCAGGTTTACGTCCCATTAGCTACGACAAATAGTTTAGTTTCACTGTATTTTTAGGTACATTAGGTCTCATTAACAAAAACACATTCTGGGCAGGAAACTCACACCAACTAATTCAAATGTGTAACAATACCAGCAAACTATTGGATTCATATTAACTCTTTCCTTCATTTTGACTGGATTATTTAGAATGTCCCAGCATGTTGAAAATTTGACCTCAGGCATCCCACTCAACAAGATGGCGTGTTCATTCCTGTCATGTTTGAGCTTCTCGATATCTCATGTACAACACCTACATGATGATGTAAGTGTTGTTTTCAATGCCAATGTCATATAATTAAAAAAAATCACTGATGACGCTGAAAGAGTTACACAATCTATTGCCACCTTTAACACAAGTGCAAGTAATGTTGTTGTTTCTTCATAGTTTTGACAGTAAATGTAGCATCAGATTACTTGCTTAGCAATGGGTCCTCTGCAGTGAATGAGTGGCAACAGAATTTTTAGATTTACAAAAAAAGTTTACAACAAAATCCAGCCACATATGTTTAGAGCTGGATTGGCTTTGAAACTGTGCTTCATCTGTGCAGATTTCTCTCCTGATTCAGACCAGACCACTTAATCACTGGAAGAAGCTTTATTATGCATTATGGACTTTGTCGGAAGCAACAGTTTGATGTTAAAACATCTTTATATTGGATTTGTTTCAGCTTTTGTCTTCTCAAGTCATGAACTGATGGACTGAAGTGGTGTAGATTATTTTGATGTTTTTATCAGCTGTTTGGACTCTCATTATGACAGCACCCACAACCATTGATGAGCAAGCCTTGGAATGCTACATTTCTCCAAATCTGATGAAGAAAGAAACTCATCTAGATTTTTATTTTGTGGTGAGCTACTCTTTTAAGCAGAGCAAGTTTGATCCTCAATTACAGGTCTTCTTCCATGTTACGAGAGCTATGGTTTACACAGCAGCCTTTAATCTCATTGCCTGGTGAAACGTCATCTGGAAAATAGAGTAAATAGATGTCAGTAATCAGGGTTAGTGGTGGAAACTCCCCAAGCCTTTTTTTATTACCATCAACTTCTCAAAAGTGTGTCTGTGTTATTATGCATGCATATCTTTTTAGCACTTGATTGGAACAGTTGCTCATTTGAAAAAACGATTGGCCTGAGGTGCTGATGCAATGAGAAACAACATGTAAGTCTAGTAACATTTGTATAATGCCAATAAAAATACCACTAAAGTTGTACTGATGCCGTTCGATAGCGTGCAATGGTGCAACCTTTGCTGTACCATAATAAATATCCACAGAGTTATCACTTTACAATGGTTTCACATATTACTCATTGAATTTAAAGTTCAAAATTGTTCTAAAATAGTGTTCAGTAAAGTGATTGCTTCGTCACTTTAATAAAGTGAGTGTCAAAATTATCATTACTGACATTGACTCCTCAAAAAGTCAAATGATCTGAAGTTGGAGGTTGACAATTTTGGAAATTTCTAAGACTCTTAAATCAGATAAAGGCTAAGAACTGAAAGAAAATGATCAAAGCGGTTGGAGTTGGAGATGATGTGGCTGATGTAGCACCTAAGATGAAGGTGTTAGTTCATATTATGCATTATTCAAGTAAAAACTCCCCATGAGGATTTTCTGAAGAGCTTCCGCTTTTCACCTTACTGATGAGATTTGAAAGGTCACGGCCATTAATTACAAACCTCAGCAGATAAAGAGGCATGGGATGTGTGCAGCTCAAATCTTTACTGAATAAAAGTGGGGGGTATTAATATACATGAAGTTAACATTACTCTGGTCTTGCAATAACATGAAGCACCTCAATAAACTATAAGCAATAATATAAACATATTTAATAAGATAAAAGTAGGGCCAAAGTTTTTCTAAATCTAAAGGCCAAAAACTGACAGAAAATAAAAAGTAAAAACTGTGAAATGCGTGTAAGATAACACTTTCTTTTAAGGTGTCCATGTTGAAGATTTCATATTGAATATTATAATAACAACTAATTATGCATAAAGACATGCAAATAACCCTAATCCAAAATCTAACTATATAGTAAGTACATGTAATTAATTAATATAATTCAGTACATAAATGTATAATTGCACTGTCGCAATGACACCTTTAAATAAAGTGTAACAGAATGTTTTTCATTTACTATCATTACATTGCATATCTCAGCCATCTCATAAAACCCATCTCCGACACCCACTACTGTAAAGTACCTCATAGCATAGACCTCATTTTAAAATTAAAAAGCCCTTTTAACTTTATGTTTTTTGCTCCTACAGTCAGAGAACTTTCCCTCATCGGAAACAAAGCTCACGAATGAAGCTTTCAGAGAGGCCCGTTATGTAAAGCAGTGGACATGACCCACTTACGGCTCAGATTTCCCCCGCTTGCCATCGGCCCACCATGAGAAACAGATCTGTGACCTTCAGTGCCAATCTGACCAACATGGCCCAGCCAATCAAATTACAGACATGGGTTAAAGCAGCTACAGTAGGAGATGGATGCTGCTGCACTGAACGCATGAGCTCAGCCCGAGCAGGTCTGTGGTCTCTGAGCCGTGACTCATGGGGGATTACGTGTCTGATGGCTTTGATGTGCGCAAGCTGCCAGGGCTATTTTCTGCCATGTACCGGTGGGAGGCATCAAATGCTAAACCTAGATCAAACCTCTGAAACAACAACAGCACAGACACATTAGGAATATTTCCTTTTGTTAAACTGATCTTAAACTGTTTATACTCATGATGAGCCTTGATCTTGTGTTGGGTCAGTTTTATCTATTCATAATTTGGTGACTATTTCTCATTTAGGCTCATGAATGTGCATGCATGTGTTTTGTAAAGGAGGTCAGTTCAGTTTGACCTCTTATGATTTTATGGTTTGAAAAATGGTTTAAGTATTCATTTCATTATTAAATATACTCTCTTTTGTGACCCTGGAGCAATCAATAAGCTTGGTCAAATATTGTCAGACCCTAACAAATACAACAAATAATTTATAAATCTCAATTTCCAAATATTGACCCTTTGATGACTGGTTTTGTGGTCTAGGATCACAGTTCGTGTACTAGATTATCATACAAAGCTTCTACATGTGTCTAGGAAAAGCTGAATACAGCCTGTTGGTGTCAAATTGACCCACTTTTTTTTTTAAATTGCTTTAACTATTTATTTTCTTACGAAATTTGGTGATTTCTCATTTAGGTTCGTGAATATGCATGCCACATTTCTAAATATGTATTTTGGAAGGGTTTACAGAAATTATTACTTTTCTGGGATATTTTTCGGGGATACATTTTTTTGTTGTTTTTTTTTTTTTTACATTTTCTGACAATCTACAATATAGAGGATATAAACAGTTCATCTCACCTACACTATTCACATACAAGTCATGTATGTGGCTGCGGCTTTGTTCATTAGTCGTTGTTGAACTCCAGTAAGTAGGGGATTGTATTCACTTTAAATTAATGCGATTCTCTTTAATGTAGTTTATGCTGATTCGTTAATAAATTAGTTGTGGCAAAAATGCTGATTACAATGTCATTTCAAATGATGGCCTAAGCCGTTTCCCATGCATTGGTTTATTTGTGGCGAATTGGCATAATAATAACATAAAGGCCATAATTAGCCATCCATCCTTGACATTCAGGTCCTGTGTCACACACACACACACGCACATACCGGTGATAAATTAAGTGACTTGTGTGAAATTTAGGCACTACATTTACCATTACCCCTTTTGGCCACGAAAGGTATTATTTTGTATTATTTTTGTCCCCTTCAAAAATTGCATTTGAGAATTGCCCCGAATTCACGAAAACACGAATACAAATAATAGTGCTGGTGTTTTCATTTCTGTCTTTCCTTCGGTTGGTGCACAGCCACTGTTACAGTTGCACACTGATAGGAAGTTGCACAAGGTTAATGAAAAAAAGTTACTGCCAAAAACCACAAACTGCTCAGTGCTGATGCAATGAGATTGTTGCTAAAAGACGGATGCTTCTGCATGTATTAACAGATTGTCGTTGGCGTAACGGGAGGAGAAAGAACCCTGGAGGCAGACATTTGTCTGCTGACTATCAGATCAGAAAACTCGGCTGCACGACGGAAACACTGAGCCCAGATGCCAGAAGCAAAACATGTAAAGTTAATAAAATAAAGAAATTGACAGTGACAGAATCAATTATTACGATTAAGCACATCAACTAAATATACTAAAATAATAAACTGAAATAAAAACTATAAATAATTAAATACTTGAAATAAAATTAACATAAGCTATACTATTTAATACATATATTTTATTTCAGTTAGTTGACATAGTTAATATTAAACGTTAACAGGAAATTACATAAAAACACACAAAAAAAAACATTAAAAAGCAGTTCAAATAAAAAAAAAAAAAAAAAACATATTTAAATATATACATAAAAACTACAATAGCACCATGACCCACTAGTTGAGATCCACAGATTGACCGCACACATAAATTTTTAGTGTGAGCTGAACGTATTTAGTATAATATGAACAACATTATTCTTAGTGAATTTCCTCTAAGTTCTGCACACCAAAACCGCATAATGCATTATAAATCACTGCACCGTGAGTGTATTTGTAAGAAAGCGTCAGTCACTTCAGAGCCCGGAGCTGTAGATTTCTCCTACGTAACCTACTTTCTTATTTTCTGACACACAAAAGCTGTGCTGCGCTTCCAAAAGCTGTCATCTCTGAAGAGCATCATCAAAAGGATGCTGCTCTGATTCCCCCAGTTGCCATGGAAACAGCTCACTTCGGGGAGGCTGTGGGAGGTAGCGTGCGCTTCTGAGCAGCTGGTTGTCATGGAGACGGATACGGTAACTTACATAAGTATTCATCTGGAGTCGGGCTTGGCCTCATGATAAATTCAGAGTCGGATGGAGCTGAAACAATGTCATTGGGAGGCGCGGATGAGGACATTCTTGTGCCGCCCACGTTACTGTCATCCAAGGTCAGGATAGTTTCCCTGGCAGTTAAGCGAAGGCTGCCTGTGGAGCAGATGCCCAGCGGTCCCAAGGTGACATTTCCAATAAAACATAGTCTTTCTACCCTCCTGCTCCTTAGATGAGTAACAATGTGGCGCCAGTTTGGTAATAAACCATAAGGGAGCTTCAGCTCAACAACACAGCCGTTCCTCCAATCAAACTACAGTTAAACAGCAATTGAACAGCTGTTGGTGCAGATGACATAAACTCAGAAAGAGAGATGCATCCCAAATCCTAATCAATACCAACTGAAATGAGTCCTCACAAGTCATCGACTTTGAAACACATGGAAAATCAACTGATGATTGATTAGAATATTATGCTAAGCTGCAACAGCATGCAATGCAAATACAGAAATATTGAGAAAAAACATGTTCACGTATAGGTAGATCAAATTATTTTGTGTTATTTTTCTTTTTCCCTGCATTAATGATGCATCTTTGATGTTGTTTTTGGTTTTACTGTGCTTGTTTGAATAGATTATTAATTATTGGCTGTAGAATTGGGCCAAAAGAATGTATGCTCCTTTTAAAACACTCCTTAAGCCATAAGTGTGCTTATAATGTCTTAAAACACCACCTACAAAGACAGCACACTACCTGAAATGAGCCCTCATAAATGACCGATTTGGGAAGACTTGGAACACTTATTTTTAATTGGCCTTCCATCTTGGATGCATGGTTTTACTGTTTCTCTTTAAATGATGCATCTTTGATGTTGTTTTTGGTTTTACTGTGCTTGTTTGAATAAATTATGAATTATTGGCCTTAGAAGTGTTCCAAAAGAACGTATGCTCCTTTTAATACACTTTTCAAGTTATACGTGTGCTTATAATGTCTTAAAAGACCACCTATATAGACAGCACACTACCTGAAATGAGCCCTAATAAGTGGGTAAATAATAGATTTTAAATATTTTTTCAGAATAAAGCACATTTTTAACTGGCATCCAACCCATACTGTCCACCATTCTGGGATGCCCTTCTTGAATTCACTATGCTTGTTTCATTAGAATATGCTCAAAATAATGCACATTGCTTTTTGAACAGTAAACTTTTGATGTGTTAAAACCGTAGGCTAAAACACATAAGTGACCAAAATAAAAATATAAAACCTGGGTTGCAAATGATGATTAATTTAACTAGAATTTGGTGTTAACATCCCTAAGCTATCAATGCATCTCTTTAGAGAACATCAAAATACACTTATATTGAGAAAAGATACTTTATTTATAAATCATATTATGTAACTATTTTGTAATGTTTATCCACGCTGTATTTTCAATTGGTCTGAAATTGTCCACCAGATTAGATGTCTTTTTTGGTTTCACAGTGCTTGTTTCAGTGCATTATGCATATTGATCATATGCTTTTGATTTGTAGTCATTGCTTGTTGCAATGAATTATGGGCTTTAGTACGTGGCCAAAATAATGAGATGACTTAAAATACATGCTTACTTGGATGTAGAGCCTATGATTTATTCAGCTTATTTTTTTCACAACATGTATGCCACTGTATGCATTACGGTAAAGCGCCAACCTGACAAAGCAGACACTTTGCTTCTTTTGCAACGACATGCACCAGTCTTTCTACAACCATAGGAACTCCAGAAATGGACAGAAAAGAAACAAGTCTGTTAGAAACCACAGCGTGACAAATGCTCGAGTCATATGACACGGAGGGAAGTGGTGGCTTGTGTTCAAAGCTGTCAAACCCTTCTGTGTTCAGACTTCCTTTTTTGTGTATTTTTCTGAGCGTGCTTTTTGTTTCCCTGAACAATCTGCTAATAGTTAACCTGGTTAAAGGATGTGCTGTGTGCACAGTTGCCAAGTACTGCACTGGATGATTAAGCTCGCAGGAATGCATCGTAACAACAACAGACACGGGCGTGACTAGATACACAAGCTTTTAGGTGACAAACACCTCTGAGAATGTGACGTTTGTGTGAATCGACTGACATGCTAGTTCTCATAGCCCTCTCCTTCAACTGCCTTTGGCCCGCATGCCTTTGTAAACTCTAAGCCAACCAACTGTTCTTGGTAATACCAGGAAGTTAACCTGACATTGTTTTGTTTCAAACAAAGGACCGGTCGTGACACCAAACAAACGCTTTGGCAACAAGTCAAAACTGAATGTGGAAACAAGGTTATAGAGGCCTTGCATTGGTTTCTTGCAGAAAAGCCAAATCTAGGTTTGCTCATCTGATTCTTTATATCATGTAATAATGAGTTAATGTTACATTCCCTAATTTAGTTTCACTTTAAACAAATGCACAGTTGTGAAACCAAGCAAACTTGTGAAACACATCATAACACATGTTGGCAACAAGTTAAAACTGAATGTAAAAACAAGGTTAAAGAGGCCTGGTTTCCACAAAGTAGATATTTTGTTGGTGGTTTTTTTTTTTGCCACAGCTGAAACCCAAAGCTAGCATAAGATGGTTTGCTGGTCTGCAAAGCTTTGGATTCTGGTTATTTTTGTTATTTAGTTTGTTGTTGAAAACCCAAATCTAAACTAGATAGTTTGTGGATCTGATTGACTGATGTATGCCTTTATGGGTTAATGACACACTCCCTAATTTAGTTTCACTTCAAAAAGGCAAAGTTGTGAAACCACACCAACACATTTGGAAGAGTCAGAACTGAATGTGGAAACAAGGTTATAGAGGCCTGGCTACTATTTATTTTAAGGTCTTTTGCTACAGAGTTAACCGAGACCTGCTGGTTTTTTAGTGTGACTAATTAAAAAGCACCCAAAACCTTTGGTAATGAGTTAATTATAAGATACAGTTTCACAGTTGTGAAACCAAACAAACACCACTTTGGCAACAAGTCAATACTAAATGTTAAGAAGGCTTTGCGTTGGTTTTTTCTTGCTGAAAACCCAAATGTAAACTAACCTACGATAGTTCGCTGATCTGATTTAAATCATTATGTGTTACTGTTACACATCCTAATTTACTTTCATTTAAAAAATAAATAAATAACAAAATCGTTGACAACAAGTCGAAACTGAATGTGCTAACAAAGTTATAAAGGCCTGGTTATTTTGCTGGGTTTCGTGCTACAGGACTAACAAAGGCAACCAAAAGTTAAACCAGCTTAAAAGGGTTTGCTGGTCTTTAGCTGGTCCTCCAACGAGAACAGTCAAAAAATGCCCAAAAACCTCTTTGAAACCAGCAAACCAAGACCAAAAATTCATTTTAGGCTTGTTGAGTCATTAGGAAAAGATATAGGTTAATTGTTAAAACTGAGTGTGGAAACAAGTTTCAAGAGGCTGTTCATTGGTTTCTTCTTAAGGAAAACCCAAATATAAATTAGTCTGAAATTAGTCTGATGGTAAATTTGTAGATCAGATTGGTTGATTTATATCATTATGGGTTAATGTTACACACAGTTGTGAAACCAAACAAACACGCTGGAAGCGAGTCAAAACCGTATGTGGAAACAGGTTTGTACGTGGTTACTATTTGTTTTGTAAGGTTTCTTGCTGCAGAGCTAAGACCTTCTGAAAACCCCAAACTAGCTCAAAATGATTTGTTGGTTTTTACCTGGTCTGCAAGGATGGTCTACCAAAGTGATTAGTTAGCTAAAATGTGCTCAAAAACCAGCAAACTGAAAACAACTTTAGTTTGGTTTAGTCTTAGATTTATATTGTTAATGAGTTAATTATAAGCAACTTAGTGTAATTTCTTAAAAAAAATATCAAACATCAAAAAGGTTACACAGGACTGCTATTTTGTTTGGTTTCTTGATTTACATTTATTCATTTAGCAGACGCTTTTATCCAAAGCCACTTACAGGTGAGCAGGTGGGGGAATGGTGCCTTGCTCAAGGGTCTCACCTCAGTCGTGGTATTGAAGGTGGAGAGAGCGCTGGTTATTCACTAACACCACCCACAATCCCTGCCAGACATGGGCCTCGAACCCACAACCTTTTGGGTTACAAGCCCAATTCCCTATCCATTAGGCCACGACTGCCCCCAGACATAATAAGGCAACTGAAAATCCAACCTTATATAGTTGTCTGGTCTTCTACTTAAGATGGTCTGCAAAGCTGGTCTCCCAGGATGACCCGTTAAAAAAAATCTGAAAGCATGTTGGAAACCAACAAACAGAGACCAGAAAACTGGCTTGGGCTAGTTTAAACTTTTTTTCTCTAATGGGTAATTATAAGCTACCTAATTTAGTTTCATTTTAAACAAAGGCACAGTTGTGAAACACATTGGCAATTTGTCAAAACTGAATTTGGAAACAAGGTTCAAGGGCCAGGTTTATCAATTTCTACCTGATAACCCATAAGCAGGTAAGAATTGTTAGCATAAATAAATGTATTTATGTTGTAAAAATAATAATTTGACTCAAAAAAAAAAAAAAAAAAAAAAAAAAAAAAAAAAAAAAAAAAAACCACCCTTGTAAAAAAGGGATACTTTTAAAATACATTTTAAGTACAGTTAAATTCAATTAACACATTTACTGACACAATTGCAGGGCATTGTATTAATTACATTAACATAATGTATAATACATTTGTAGTGTACTTAGCATGAAATAAATGTATTTCAAATACAAGTATATTAATTGTTCATTAAGGCAGCAAAGCACATTTTAAATAGTTAGCTATTTCATTTAGTTTAGTCAAACAAAGGAACAATTGTGAAAAGTGTCCAAAGAGAAGCTGTAAAGAAAGATGAAGTAACTTTGTGTCAAAACTAGCCTATACGTGACAAAAGGGTTAACTTTGAGGTGCTTGTCATTCTTGAGCCGCAGTGACGTTCACATCTTTTGCCCCACGTTGAGTAGCTAGCATGACTTCAGATGAGTGGTATTTCTTCTGTGAGCGTCAGAAGGTATTTGTGTTTGGACGAGCCCCCAACCGTCCAGAGAAAGATCAGATGTGGATCTGAGCCTGAGGACGTGGATGGCAAGTGCTGGCAGGAGAGGCGTTGTGTCAACAAATGCAGACATACTTGTTTAACAGTTTGGTGCTTATTCAGCACAGCATGTATCTAAAAAATGAGGGTTGGGTATTACACAATAATACAGATCAGCCCAAAAACATTCATACATACCCAAACACACGCTTTAAAAATTACTGTGAATTTAACAGGTAAAAGACTGAGAAAATGTTACATTAACAACCTGATAATGGTTAACGATAAGTTCCTCTACTATATACAGTGAAAACCTGTATTGGACATTACATGTCATTTTACAGTAGTATATTGTTTTTAGAAGTAATAAAGAATTTATCATTTATGCTGAATAATCGTAAATTGACATTCACAGAATTCCTTGCATTAAACTTCAAATTCGATTTATTTTTGCTGAAATACATTATTATTTATTTTTTTTACCAGTTTTGTACAAAAAGGTTGAGTGGTACATCTAATATTTTTAAATGAATGCATTATTTCAGCTTCATGTGTGTTAGCATGGTACAGAAGTGTTTGTGTGAATGACACTGTGCAGCGTCTATATATGTTAAAATTTACAAGCTGTTTGTGATGTGCTTTAGTTCATTAAGTGACTTTCTCAAATTAAATAAAATGACGGTATTTAACAGTAAATTTAAGCTAAATCTATAAATGTTGCTACAGTACCATAATTTTACAGTAATATTCTGGCAACCACAGCTGTTGTTCCTTTTCAGGAACTCACACTGCGTCTATAGATGCTTTGGGAATGCCTCCGCGTAAGCCACGCTCTGAATCTGTTGCAAATCTGTTCAAATCAGGTTCAGGGCATCATAGGTGGTGACGTCATGACTCCCGGAACTTGAAAACCCAGGTGCAGCGCATCGCTCATTAGCTTCATTCATTCAGCATGCACTCTACTGTGAGTCTGTTGCAGCAAGAAAACTCTGGATAGCAGATGGATCTGATGAAAGTGATTGAAACGGGTGATCCCCTATTTCTTTCCCACCCGATCAGATCTAACGTTAGAGGCAGAGCACGTGGTAGCCGCTCTTGAGAGAGAGGACCGATCGTGCTGCAGAGAGCTCTCTCTACGGAGGGAGCTTCTATTGGCGTTTCTCGTGGTGCAGCCCCCCTGTCGCTGAGGCGAACTGGCGTTTGCATTCATAGGGATCACAGATTGATCTAATGAAAGTGATTGAAACGGATGATCCCCTATTTCGTTCCCACACGATTAGATCTAGAGGCATCTCTCCGGGCAGTGAAACGCGGTTGATCACGGTTACTGCTCGGGTAGATGTGCTTCTGGCTATGGTCAGGAGAATGAAACAAGGCTGTTCACTCTCACTCAAACAGTTTCAAAGACTGTTGGGCCTTATGGCGGCAGCGGACAGCGTGATTACATGAGACCACTTGAATGGTGGCTAAAAGACAAGGAGTTTGCCCCGAGGGGAAAACCTTTTCACTTAATCAAGGTCTCTCGGAGAGGAGTCCAGACCTTGGATATGTGAAGGAAACTGCAGTCAGGACCGTTGCTGCATGTTCAGTCTCATTAAGTCTTATATGGTCCTGGGGACGCTCAGGGGACGCTCTCTCTTTGAGGGCGATCTACATTCCTGGGTACCTGAACATAGGAGCAGTTGCACTGTCAGGGCAGGGGCTGATGCCTGGAGCATGGTTATCACTAGTTTATCCAGCTCCTCTGGGGCCGAGGCGCCCTCTGTATGATTTCCACCAACTACTCGGCTGCCTGCAGTATTAGAGAGAGTTCGGCAGGATGCGGTCAGCTTACTGTTAGTAGCGCCATTCTGGCCGAACCGAATATGGTTTGCGAACCTGGGTTTTCTCCTTGACGGGTTGCCGTGGCAAATCCCCGTCAGGAAGGACTTACTCTCCCAGCAAGGAGGGCTAGTACTATTCATACTATTCTTAACTCCAGAGCTCCTTCAACTAGAAGGCTGTATGCGCTGAGGTGGAAACGATTCACCTCTTGGTGCGCAGAATGACACCAAGATTCAGTTAACTGCCCGATTGGCCCAGTACTGGAATTTTTGCAAGTGAGACTCTCTACGGAGATAGCTCACTCAACCCTTAAAGTGTATGTGGCGGCTATTTCGGCCTTTCATATACCTATCAATGACCGCTCAGTGGGCAGACACCCACTAGTTATACGGTTTTTGTGGGTCACACTAAGGCTGAGGCCAGTGGTGCACTCTAGGGTATCAACATGGGACCTGACAGTGGTTTAACAAGCTCTTTCTAAGCCGCCATTCGAACCTTTAGATTAGATTTCTGATCGTCATTTAACCATCAAGGAGGTATTCCTGATGGCACTTTCCTCACTCAAGAGAGTGGGTGATTTGCAGGCGTTTTTTTTGCAGATATATTTATATTTTAAAATAGAAAAATATATTTTAAAATAGATGGTTAAAAATATACCAATCTCTTTTAAATATACTTTTAAAAATAAATATTTCCAAAAAAATACAGAGTAGAAATATGTTTATAAATATTCATGAATTAATTTTTTTTTATTTTTTTTAACAAATGTAAAAATATATAGATTGATTAAATAATGGGTAGCTCAAAAACTTTTTCTGTGTTTTTGTCTTGTTTTTCAGTGCAAATATGTAAACATTTTTTTGGTTGAGATACTGGAGATGCACGACAAGAAAAGTATTTTTCACAAGTTCTCACTTCCTCATTAATAAATAAAAGAGTGTTTGACGTGCTGTCCGGGGAGAGCGCCGGGAGCCCAGCCGAAACGCAGAGCCCTAGGGACTTTAACACTCCCCAAAAGGAACAGGAACTGAGACTTTTGTGGTCTGTTGCCGTGGTGGTGGGTGCATTATGGAGTCACCTAGGAGTGGTCAACGCCGTGAGTGCAAAAGCTCTGACTTTTGTGGTCCGTTACCGAGTCAATGTGTGCACTGTGAGTCTCCCTTGCAAGAGCAGTCCAACGCAGTGGGTGTAGTGCTCCTGGTTTGGTCTGTCCATCGGACACGGCAATGCTAGTGCCGCGTCCGATGTGAGATTCTCTACGGGGATAGCTCACTCAACCCTTAAAGTGTATGTGGCGGCTATTTCGGCTTTTCATATACCTATCAATGATCGCTTAGTGGGCAGACACCCACTAGTTATACGGTTTTGTGGGGCACACTAAGGCTGAGGCCAGTGGTGCGCTCTAGGGTATCAACATGGGACCTGACAGTGGTTTTACAGTACAAGCTCTTTCTAAGCCCCCATTCGAACATTTAGATTAGATCTCTGATAGTCATTTAACCATCAAGGAGGTATTCCTGATGGCACTTTCCTCACTTAAGAGAGTGGGTGATTTGCAGGCGTTCAAATATATGGAGGGCAAAATATACATTTTAATGCCTTTAAAATATATATTTATATTTTAAAATAGAAAAATATATTTTAAAATAGATGGCTAAAAACATACCAATCTTTTTTAAATATACTTTTAAAAATAAATATTTCCAAAAAAATACAGAGTAGAAATATGTTTATAAATATTCATGAATTAATTTTTTTTATATTTTTTGTAACAAATGTAAAAATATATAGATTAAATAATGGGTAGCTCAAAAACGTTTTCTGTGTTTTTGTCTTGTTTTTCAGTGCAAATATGTAAAAAATTTTTTTGCTTGAGATACTGGAGATGCACGACAAGAAAAGTATTTTTCACTAGTTCACACTTCCTCATTAATAAATAAAAGAGTGTTTGGCGTGCTGTCCGGGGAGAGCGCCGGGAGCCCAGCCAAAACCCAGAGCCCTAGGGACTTTAACAGCCACCAAAAGGAACGGGAACTGAGACTTTTGTGGTCCATTGCCGTGGTGGTGGGTGCATTATGGAGTCACCCAGGAGTGGTCCACGCCGTGGGTGCAAAAGCTCTGACTTTTGTGGTACGTTACTGAGTCAATGTGTGCACTGTGAGCATCCCTTGCAAGAGCAGTCCAACGCAGTGGGTGTAGTGCTCCTGGTTTGGTCTGTCCATCGGACGCGGCAATGCTAGTGGAACGACCATCTCTGGCCGGGCCTGCCACACAGTGGCTGTAGAGGCTCTGGCTTATGTGGTCCGTTGCCATGATGGTGGGTGCCATGAAGCGTCGCTACCGAAGCGGTCCAATGCAGTGGGTGCAGTGCTCCTAAAAGGGCGGTTCACTGATACAGAAGCGTGGGGGCTTCGATCGTCTCTGGTGGAAGTTGACCATGCAGAAAAGACTTCCAATTTTGCAGTCAGCTAACTTAAACCGTGGGTGCGGGGGAAGCCCTATGGAGGCATAAGCCTGCATGAAGGCGGGGAAAAAGACCTTTGCGAAGGCGAGAGGGAAGAAGAAAGCCTGAATGTAAAGAATGTAGCAAACTTGCAGAGTGGGAAGGAAGGGGTGAGAATAGTTGCGTGGAATTTAGGAGCCGTTACTGTGTGGGATTATGGTAGCCTTGGGGTGGCTTGGGAGCTGGATGGCTGCTGTTGAAGTGGGAGTGGAATTGGGGCTGAAACTGAAATGGTTGGAGTATGGGCCTTGGAATTGGGAACAGTATGGAAGGGTGGAGTGAGGGATGTTTGGGAGGCAGAAGGCTTGGCTTGCTTGAGGAAGATGGGAATGGATTGCCATAGCGGGACATGTTGGCTGAGATAACAGCGAGAGGGATGGATACCGTGGTTGGGGAGGGTAGATACCATTGGCGGGGATGGTGGGGGTACGAGGAGGGTTGACTGGCTAGGTTTGGCCTGAGGTAAGGTTGGTGAGAGTTTAAAATAACTGGGAAAGGCTGGTGGGGAAGAGGGGTGGTATGGGAGAACCCCTGCTGCTCTGGTACAGGGTTTGCCATGGTTTGAAGAGTGCTTTTGATTGAGTGCATAGCGGAGCAGATATAGTTTTTGAAGACATGCGAAGACCATCTGCCGAGAGTTTGGATCTGATCTTGGGCAAGGCCTTTTTCGGCTGCTATAGGGGCTTCTATTCTGAAGGAGTGGGAGTAGAACTTCTCTGAAGGGATTCCTGAGTGGTGGAGGACGGCTTTGAGATGTTTTTTTAAACCAAAAACGTGAGACTGGATGATTGGAATCGTCTGTGAATAGGGGATCAGAGGGAGAAGCTTGGAGGTAATTCCTGGCTTGGGTGGGCTGTGGCGGCAGAAGAGAATTCTTTATTGGTTAGCCCCCTGCAGTAGGAGGGGAAGGAGTAAGGTTAGTATTACTGTAGTGGTAATGTGCGTGTCTGAATGCCTCCAGCAGAAGCGGTCCAAGGCGCTGGGTGCAATGCTTTAGCGGGGACGGTTCACTGTAGTGGTGGTGGTAGCATCTCCTGCCCCAGGGGGCAGCAGGTTTTGCAGTTTGATGAGGCCACCTTGCGCTGAAGCTGGACGGTGGGTTGCATCGCTAGCAGAGGCAGCCTCACACTAACTTGTGCTAAGGGAGCTGAAGACCACAATTCTTTGCTTCTGTCTGAGTTCTTTGGATATGTCCACTTGAAAGACGGGGAATCAAGAGTTTCAACGAAGGTAGTTTGAAATGTTTCTATGCAATGAACTGGAAATCCGGCCAAAGGAGAACTGGCCCCAGCTAAGCCTGGTTCTCCCAAGGTTTTTTTCCCCATTCTCTCATGGATGGGGTTATGGTTCCTTGCCACTGTCGCCTCTGACTTGCTTAGTTGGGGACAACAGATTTTTAGTGACTATCGTCGTCTTGACTACAGAGACCATCTCTGCATTTGATAAATAAGTAGTTTAATTCTCATCATTATACATTTCCATCACTCTGTTCTCCTACTTGATAATGTTCAGTGCTTTGCTATAATTTTTATTGTTAAAATCACTATATGAATAAAAGTGCCTGATTGATTGATCGTTTGAAAATGTGATAATCAAGCAAAACAAATGCAGCGCTCTTCTGGAAAGAGGGGCCTAAAGCTCAACGACTTTTCCAAATTATATTAAAGAATGATTTGTATGTTATTTTGGGCTAAAATTTAATAAACTCATTCTGTGGATGCCAAAGGCTTGTATTACATTTTTTAAAATAAAGGAGCATAAGTCTCCTAGACAGCCAAGCTGTACATTGGCTGGTATTGTTCATCAGATAACACTATTATCTTTTAAGTTGTAGTAAATAAAAATAAACAAAATAGAGAAAATAAGATGTAGCACGTGCAAAGAATGCAATAGTCATGGCAACTTAAATACAATGGCAAAGTTGTTGCTTATTTATGTAACGAAGCGGATAGACAACTGGAGTAGTGCTAAGTATTTACAGTGATTATTAAACAGGTTAAGCAGAGCTGAATCCAAAACACAGGTGAGGAACTTAAAGGCAGACAATTGCTGAATAACGTAAACTTAAATGTAACTCAGTCTCTTTCTTTTTCAGATGATCAACGGAGGGAAACACAGAGGAGACGAGACGATCACACCACACCACAT
Source organism: Enteromius anoplus (assembly GCA_032359395.1). Classification (NCBI taxonomy): domain Eukaryota; kingdom Metazoa; phylum Chordata; class Actinopteri; order Cypriniformes; family Cyprinidae; genus Enteromius; species Enteromius anoplus. Next base: position 21,386,004 of record JAUMHG010000055.1, read on the forward strand.
CAACTGGAGACTTCGAGGGAGCACACAAGGATCTGGGGAACACAAGGATCAGGGAGCACTCTATGGAAAGACCAGGTAAGTATAAATCACAAAGTTTGTCCACTTCAGGCATGTACAAGCTTGGACAAGGAGTGACTGGGTGAGTGTGCTTAAATGTGGTGTGGTTGATTGTAGATTGATGCTGTGGCAGGTGCTGGTGATTAGAATTCCGATTATTGTGATCTGAGTGAGGGAGTGAGGGGGGAGCCTGACGAGGGCTCAGGTGTATCTGTAACAATTTAAAGTGATTTTATTTATTTATTAAAAAAAAATCCTTGTTCTTTTAATATTTGTCCACGTGCAAGCTCAGGGTACTTTTATTTTGAAATCACAATGTACACGAATCGCACAAAGAAACATGTTGATGTATTCTCCTGTGTTGGATGACTTTTTAAATCTAGTCAAATGACGCACACGGTTTTCCAAAGTAAAAAATTTTAATTAACCCAAACTCACAGCATATGCAGAGGGAGAGTTGAGTACCCAGCTGCTGGGAAAGAGATGTGCTTCAAGCTTGTAAATGATAACCGTGCAGCGAGAAACTGCACCAGACAATATAATGCAAGAACTGTGGCTTGTTTTATCACAAAATCAATTTCGGATTTTGCGAGACCACTTTTCGCCTCCAGGAGTAAATTTGTGAGATTTTGTGAGTTTTTTTTATGAAACACAGGAATAATACTCGTTTCATAAACTGCCTTTTAAGGCATTCCACTACTTTAAGTACCTCTTCAAAACACGGAAACGCTGGTGGTTTTGTGCTAGCAACTGGATACAGGAGCTAGGGCCGGGCTGCGTAAGTGTGGCCGGAAGAGCCGCGATGAAAGGCTGCACCGAAGCGGGAAAGAAAGTGAGGTTTCAGCTCGTTAAAGGCCGCCTGCTGCGACCCAACACTCGCGGAAAGACGGGTCTGTGCAGGTCAATAGTGTTGAACAAGGCAATTTTTCGATCTGATGGTGCGTCTGGAAGTCCGAAAGTTCGGCAGTGGAGCCAAGGTAAAGCCTATGCTGAATCGAGTGATGCAAAGAGCGAGATGACAGAGAAGGGAAGTTAGCTCTATTTAAAGGGATTCTCTTAGCTCTGATAAAAGGCTGACTGGGGATTAAGCAATCAGCTGTGGTTAATCCTTCATATGTGTTTCTCTCGAATTTTGTTTATATTATTAAAGAGTTTGCTGATCTTCTAACTGAGTTAGTACTGGCTGCAGATAAAGTCTTAGTTGTTGGTGATTTTAATATCCATGTTGAT
>JAUMHG010000055.1:21400970-21430357 GCA_032359395.1 Enteromius anoplus
TTCTCCCGGCTCGCTCCCCAGACAGCATGCCAAATTTGCTTATTATTCATTACGAGGAAAGCGTGAACTCTTGAAATATTGAAAGCTGCATTTATTGATCTAAAATACATTTAAATTTACATTAAATATATATATATTTTTTTTTTTCTCTCTTTTATCTAATACAAGAATTAAGAGTATATTACTGGTCCTGGATGCTAATTATATGTTGTAAATGATACTAGTGAAAGGATGGGGCTGGATTTGCTTAAATAATGTTGCAATGAAATGTTAGGCCCTTGATATTTTTGTGGTTGTGTTGTATATAATATAGTTGTAATACTGGGTTTGTAGGTACTGTGCTAATTTTGCATTAAAGAATGATGGCCCTTTACTTTGTTATTGTATTTACAATAACCATGGCCTTTTTCATTATAAAGCAAAAACCAGATCATATAAAGATCACAATCTCGTGATTTTGCTTTCTAAGTAATTTCTGACCCACAAAAAAAAAAAAATGCTTGCTGACATTACTCACTGACCACAGTGCAGACGTTCCTCATGGCTTCAGACCTTCTCCCTGAGAGCTTCAATTAAAAACGTCTCCATTTCATCTCATGCTAGTGAATTGCCCAAACATCCCAAACCAGAGTCAATGCAGTGATTAATAAACTACACAGCGAAGACTTTTCACAACACATACGGCCTGGAGAAAATGCATGCTGGGAGTGTCTTACGGGCAGCAAGCCAAACTGGGCGGCACAGCGTTTTTGTGCTGAATTGCGAAATGCAAATTGGTTTGTAAAATACTTCTTTCTAGGTGACACAAAAACGGTTACGGGATGTAAATATGAAATACGATTAGCCTGTTTAGTCTATTTTTAAGCTGTTATGATCTCATGCAACAGCTAAAACATGTCTTCATCTAAATCAGGTTATCAGTAACAATCAGATAACTGTTAATCTGTTTTGTTTTAGCTGGTTAAACATTTTTTTTTTTTAAAGGTCATTTATAGTTAACCTTTGGGTTTGTCTGAAATATCAATGTTTTATTGCATCTCAGTGCATTTCTGAGAAGATAACAGCATAGTATCCGGGATCGAAGGCCAAGTTTGGTTTAATAGTACAGCCGATTGTGCTTTCCTCATTAAAGCATGCTTTCGGAAAAAGGACACTGATTAACCTCTGAACACAGACCCTTATCTGACTAATAAGTGAACATTAGGAAGCTCAATGCACTGTCAGACGAGTTTATATTGCCCAAGGAAATCTATGCCGTACGTTTTGGCTACTGGCTAAAAATACAGCACAGCACATCCATTTGCAAGGCTTTTTCCATGCTGTCAAGACGCACTAAAGTTCCGAGGACTGATATTCCCTGATCTTAATAAACCAAGATAGCTTGTGTTTACAACATGACTGCATAACCAGGCAACGACACAAGTTCCAGGGTTGCATGCAAACACTTGCATAAAGGGCGCTGTGAAAACAACAGACTTTAACAGCAAATATTAATGCAAAACAGCTTTAATCTGATGAATTAAAAAAAAAGAGAGAGAGCAAAAATGCAATGTTTTTGAAAGGAAATACAACTGTCACAGTATATGTGTTTGTGCAAAACTTTGCCAAAGCCGTTTTAATAGTGAAGCTTGTCAGTAACAGCTGACATGGTTTGTTTATTTTTTATTCAAATTTGTAGAAGAAACTACTCCAAGATGCCATGTAATTGGATTAAGAGTTGATTAGATTTATGCATGTACTTTTGTTATGTTTACCTACACAAAAAGAACCAATAATAATTAAGCAACATCACCAAAAAGAAAGCTCGCAGCTCAGTCTAAAGGTACATTTTGGGAGGAAGGAAGCAAAGGTCACTTCAACATTCACGCAAGGCGCTGATCAAAGCCTTAAGCAGCTGTTTATCTTTCAAACTTGCAAGCCATGGAAAATATATCCCACGAGCCAGACCGCACAGAGATATTTTGAGACTTCCCAATGCTCTGCTCTCCCTACTTCGGCATTGTCATGCCTTGAAGAGTCAGGGTTGCATGATCTAACCTTCGCCGTTCCAAATACAATATCCATCTGTGGTGGAGACTGCAAGGCTTCATCTATGCATTCCTAATAATCCTGCACTAAATAATGAGCGGTTTGCTATTTGAGCTTGCATTTCCAGTAACAACCGAAACCACTAATGCCTTGATGCATCTCTGAATTAACCTTGCTTAAAGTTTAATTTGGGTTGAGAGATGTTACTGTTGAAATGCTGGAGGAAAATGTGGTCTATCTAGTAATGCTTGCCATTTTTACTCTTAGCACTATAATCCATTGTGCTACATTTTTTGCACAATAATTTAAATCCATGCATGCATTTAAAACTATAATAGAGGCTGAATTAGATAAAATGCTAATTCAGACGAAAAATAAAACATACATGCCAGTATGGATTACAAAATTAAACTTAGCTATTCCAGAGTTGAGCGTGTGACCACGTGTTGTTTTACAAGCTACCACATTCATTGCATTTCTTTTGGGGCTCTGTGTATACTTGGGGAGAGATTTATGTCTATGTATGCCAAACCACTTCATTTCATTATTGCATTGCTCCAGTTATGTAAGTGTTTGCATTGATACTGTGCAGCAAAATCGAACATGTGCATGCATTAAAAAAAAAAACTGAAATAAAGACATGAAGGTATAACAAAAAACACCCTTATATGCAAACCTTTAACAGATAACAAACGTTATGCTTTACATCACTACAGTCAAGATACAAAACAAGTAAACTAAGGACAGTGACTCAGCTATCCCAGAGTGAAGCATGTGATCATGTTGTGTTTCACAAGATTCTGCATGCATTGCATGTGTTTTGCTCTGTGCATGTTTGGGGAAAGATATATAATTATGTAGGTTATGTTGCTCCTGTTATGCAATTTGATACTTCTGCAGCAAAATCTGATGCTCTATTGCATGCATTAATTAAAACAAAAACAACCTAAACTTAAATTGATAACATGCTGCATTACTTGTTTGGTACAAAAAACAAACAGGGGTAAACTAAGGAGAATAACTCGTATGATGATCAAGTGTTTTACGTTTTATTTATTTATTTATTTATTTTGAGCATGTGTGGAGATAGCTTTAGATTAGTGCAACCCAAACCACTTCCATTGCATTTTTGCACTTCTTCTGTTAGGTAGAACTGTTTGGATTTAAAATTTGCAGCAAAATCGAATGCATTTAAAACCGCAATAACGGCATGGTGGATATTTTTAATGCAAAAGGAAATTTGACCAAAAACACCCTATAGGCAAAAAGGAAAACATACATGATGCACTGAATTACTGTAGTTAAGAAAACAAATACGAGTAAACTAGAAACGGTGGCTAGTGAATTCCGGAGTTGAGCAAGTAACCACGTGTTGTTTTACAAGCTACTACATTCACTGTATTTCTTTTGAGGCCTAGTGCATGTGTGGGGAGGGCTCTATATTTGTGTACACCAAACCACTTCATTGCATTGTTGAATTGCTGTGGTTACATAACTGTTCAAATCTGTTTTCATGCATTTAAAACTGCCATAAATGCATGCAATGGCAGACGTTTTTAGCATGCTAATTTAAACAAAAACACAATATGCAAAAACAGATTGAGCACGAAAAAAATTAAAGCACGAGTGAGCATTTTTAACATGCAAATTAAAACTAAACACTCTCCATGCAAAACTAAAACATATATTACAGGTTAAAATAGACTCTTCCTGACAGTCTAGTGCTAAACAAGGAACAGTGACTTGGGATTTCCAGAGCTGACCACATGACTTTGTGTTGTTTTACAAACTACCCTGATCATTACGTCTCTCTAAGCCCTGCGCATGTGTGGAAAGATTCATGCTCATGCTTTCCAAAACACTGCACTCTTATATAACTCCTAGCATTGATGACAAGCAACAAATCAGATGCATTGATGTCGGGAAATATTTTGCCTGAGCTTTCATATTAAATATACTTCTAAATCAGGTTTAAAAGCTTAAGCCAAAAGGTCTTCGAGTAGCCGAGATGACAAAACAGATGGTAGGGTTTTTCAGCATTAGTCAACACACGCCCAGCTCCACCCAAGTCTGACGAGGCAATTTCCTGCAGCACACAAAGACCCAAACACGACCCAGAGAACTGGTTAAGGTAATGATTTACAAGCCAGTGCTCATATTACACATCACTGCTTTGAAACTGCAATAACAAGCTACTCTGTATAATAATAATTACATATTAACTAGGCTACAGCGTTTGCCAAGCGCACCGTAACACAAACCCTGTAGCGTAAAGCGTGACTCGGTGGAACTCGATAATTTAAAAACATATCCGAGATGACATACGCTGAACGGGGGCCCAGCCAGCGAAAGCAACTGCTCCTGCGCTCAGATCCTCAGAAGAAGCAAACAGAGACGCTTCGTTAATACAAGATCAGAAAATGTATTTGGCAAATTTTAAACAAGTGCATACAAGTACAGCTAGAAGCGTTTTCCAATGTTTGCCAAGTGCTCGTAGAGTTGCATTAGTCACATTCTACGTTTAACAGGAACTGCCACCATACCTAAAAGTACATCAAGAAATCGTTAAACATCGACAAAGAAGAACGTAGTCCGTTATAATGAGTACATACCTTTTTATCTTCAAAAAATATAGAAACACAATGTATTCAAAAAAATCAAAAAATGTACAGCACTGTTTACCAAGTATGCATGTCCCTCATGTCCATTATATACAAGTCCGTTAGTTTCTGTCTGGATGGTACGCATGGGATATTCATCATATTTATATATTTATATAGACCAGAATATTTTCAAAAAAAGCACAATCAAGTGTCTCTCTCCTTTTTTACTTTGACGTCTCCTGCCAAGATGGTGGCTATTTCGCCTTGCATGAAAGCCCAGGGTACGTTGGAGCCCACCAGGGGGCATTTCTCGCCGCTCGGACAGTACACTTCTCCGGTCGCGCCCTGCTGTTTTATGCTCTCCCGGGAGCAAGGGAAGCAGAACTTGTGAGACGCCACCGAAGGGCACTGCACAAAGTGTGTGTCCTCCAGCCTCTCGTGGCAAAGCGTGCAGCACAGTGGGATGCTGCTGGGAACCGAGGAGTCCGGGATGCTCTGTGGATGCCCTGGATCCATGCCAGGAACGTGAGGTGTCACGGTGCCCTGCGCCAGCCGCCGTTGGTTGGGAGAAAGCGGGCTGCTGCTGTTTCTGCGAGTGGTCGAGTGCACCTGGTTGGCATCCTTGGGCGAGCTGTTTCCGCCAGCGTTGTCTGCCGCCAGAATGAGTGCAGCGATGGGCGAGCTTCCGTTCTGGGCGGAGGCCTCCGGCGGGGTGGTGCGAGGGTGAGGGGATATCGTGGAGGGCGGGGAGGTGAAGCTGGGTGGCGGTACTGGGGGCATTTTCAATCCATCTCCTGCCGGGAGCCACTGCTGTCCATCTCCGTTAATCTTGGCAGCGGTGCCGCCCTCCCCATCCGGCTCTGGCGAGGCTTTTCTCTTCAGATTCTTGGGATGTTTGCCTCGATCTACAGAAAAAGCACAAGTACGCGTGAGGTCACCACTATACATATGCAATGCAAACTGTGGAAGAGCTGCTTTACAGTATTAAAAAGGGGGGAAATAGTGTGTTGTTCTACTCTGGCCAGACGAAACCAGCAGTTCATTCTAATAACAGCGCACAAAGCATCTTTATGCAACGGTGACAATGTGGTAGACGCAGCCATGCATTGTAGTGCCAGACGTAACAATGAGGCTGACTGCAAATGCAAATACACGTTGAGCTTTGATCAGCGGAAATTTTCTTGCAGCTGACTCATGCCATAGTGTTCTCATTCAAAGCAGGCCATTAATGAGATTACAGTAGCATTGTATTGTACTGCATGAATCTATCCATACATCTAACGTTATTGTATATATTTTATGTATATACCACAAAACCAGAAAAAATATTCCATAAAAATAGTTATTAAATTTTATTCCGTGATTTTAACATTAACTTTCGATTGGTTATACGCATAGTAAAAACTTCATTTGGACAACTTTGGATTTTTTTTTTTTTTTGCATCCTATCCATACATCAATGGTAAGCTTTTTTTATTCAGCTTTCAAGTGATGTGCAAATCTCAAACTCAAAAAAAAATTAATTTATGACTGGTTTAGTGGTCCAGGGTCACGTATAGCCATACAAAATGAATATGTAAGCTACATACATCTGTACAACCATTTACAACTAAACTGAAAACACATCAAATATCGCACCTGATTTGGACGCAGGAGGGTTAGTTTCGTACATGACTCTCTGCTGCATGTGCTCCTTCTTAAATCTGGGGTCGTACGCGTTGAGCGCCATTAAATCCCGGGACGTTTTGTTCTTGATCCAGTCGTCTGCGCGAGTTTTGTGGCTGTCGCTGATCTCCGGTGTGAGGCTGTCCGGTCTGAGCTTGTCCTTGTCGTGCTCGGTGCTGGAGACCGAGGCTGGCCGCTTGTTTCCGCCGAGATCGGCGGGGCTGAGACCGGGTCTGCCGTTCATCGCGTGAACCATGCCGTTCACCAGAGGCACTAAATTGGGCGGTACGCCGCTAGTCCTGCGCGGGTTCGGACTCTGCCGGTTGAGCTCTGGAGGATCGTCCGGTTTTGAGAATCCGTTAGGGACCGGGATGCCGTTCGCCTGCCGCGCAGACTGGTATTCCGGTCCCAGTCTGGGTGGACGCTCCGAGGACAGCGGGTAACGGTCCAAGGGCTGTGGCGGACGCGAAACCGGCTCTCCAGACGCGTGATTCAACGCCTGGATATCTTTGCCCGATAACGTTTTCGCCGGTCTGCCGTCCTGAAATCCATGGGCTCTTTTGAGCTGCCGCGCGGTTTCAATGACAAACTCGATCCTGTCTGCTCCTTCGTAGTTCACGCATCCCCTGCAAACGGGCTCGGTAAAATCCCAGATCATAGCCCACGGCATGCGGGGCAAGTCGCATAAATAACACGACTGCCTCCTCGAAGCAGCCACCGCCGCGGACGACATCGTTCTTTTAGGTGGAAAACCCTCCGAAGTAAAGCACAATCCTGTCAGAAATGTTCTTGGGAAAACGAGGTAGGCTCCTCTCGAGTAATAATTGAGTTACAAACAGAACTTCATAGTAGTGTGCGCTTTACTACGACGCTCGCTCGCTCACGCTCTCTCACTCACTACTACCGCGTCCAGACCGGAGCTCAATGTGGAGCAGTGACGTCACTGACGCTCCGATTCTATTTACTTGATTCTTCGATAGAACTCCCCCTCCGGCGCATGCGCGCTGATGGCGCTCTCTGGACCATGGTTGCCAGGTTTTCACAACAAAACCCGCCCAATTGGTACTTAAAACTTGCCCAGAGGGCCCTTTTCACAAGACTTTGATGACGCATTTAACGGTCGTCAGCGCCGTAAATCAGCAAAGTTTTTAAGTTTTACATATTTAAAACTTTTAAAACTATTTAATACATTTATATATAATTATTTAAATGTATGTACTTGTATAATGATATACTTCGTATTATATCACCTTTGCACCTTGGTAAAATTCGCACTGCAGGGGCTAAATATCACGTTATTGGGGTCACTTTAACAGTGTTAAAGTAGCCCAATTGCACTGGCGGACCTGGCAACACTGCTCTCAACACCCCTCCCTCCCTCCTCCCTTCTTCTTTTCCTTTATTTAACTGTACTTGAATCGAGGCCAGAGCTGCGACGACGACGACGAGAAGTAGGAAATAAGCGAAAGAGCGCTTTCGATATCACCAAAGACGCGTTGGAAACGATTCAAAGTCCAAAGTTGAGTTTAGACTCGCTGACGTACGACGGACGGTATATGCAAATCAGCCAAATTCTTACCGAAAGGAAAGGCAAGCTTTTTCGAACGAATTTGGTTCCCATAATCAAGGAAAACATGGAAATATGAGGGAATTGCGATTTACAGGTATAAGAAAGTGGATGTGCATGAAATCTTGTTTGTAGTGCATATAACATTTCTTGTAATCAGCAAGAAATCCCTCCATAAAATATTTTTTCGTATGCATTAAATCACAAACGACTGGAAAATAGTTGAAAAGGTGTGGTTATTCGTTCATTTATATATTGTCTGATATAAATATATATATATATATATATATATATATATATATATATATATATATTATTATAAATTGTAATTCATTGTTATGATTATTGGATATTCAGAGGCTGGCTGATGTAGACTAAAATTAGATAATCAGACCAGTCTGTTTTAACTCTTGCATTAAAATCCCCCTATACTTTCCAGTTGTGAACAGTGTACAGAATCACTAACATGCCATTCGGAGTCAGAATTAATCAAATTCATCTTTCACTGTTATTAGTCATATATGTCATATTTGTGGAAAAAAACCTTCACACTTTCACTTTTTATACTACACAAACTCAACGTTTTTTTTTTTTTTTGTTTAGATGGTTATAAACTTCAATGGGTACAAAATGTCCACAGTCTGAGCAGAACCAACAAATAGCTTTGTAGGTCCTTCCCTTTTGTTTTGGCTCCGTTCCAATTGAGTGCAGCTTCAGGGCTCTTTGGGTGAAGCAATGCGTCTGAAATCTGCAGACACAAGGCAGGATGTGTTTGTGCAAGCCCTCGTGACGTTGGAAAGAGGAAGTTAGATGTTTAGTCACGTACCCACAGCTCGCCGCGCCCTTCTCAACGAACATTGAATCTGCTGGCCCGCAGCCAGGGCTTATGATCAGCCCTCCTCATGGAATTGGGCGTATTTTGTACCAGAGAAACTGTAAATATCACCTTTTCTTTCCGGCCTGACAACTAATTCCTCCAGTTTGCATTCTGGGTAGGCCGATCGGATTTCACATGCCGTGTGACTCAAGGGCAAGGTCTCGGAGACAGAAAGCAGAAGGTCATTGCTTGATATTGTTTTCTACATCAACTGGCAGGCTGTGACTCAAAAATGGGTCAGTCCCGAACACGAGTGAAAAACAATGCTGAATGGAAACAATATTAATGCATATATACAGTAGTCATGCATAGTCTGGATAACAGAGGTAAAAGAAATAACCAGACAGTTTAAACAATGAATAACATGGTATGTGTTGACTGCAACATAGTTGTGTGGTGAATTATTGGAAACCTAATATAAAAAAAAAAAAAACTCAAATTATAAAGATAAAAAAAAAAATGTCAATTTTCCCTTTTAAATCTTGTGACTATTAAAAATCTTTATTTTATTCATAAATTTTATTCATATTCATACAAATTATTTCTCTCCAATCAGACTTTTAGTTTCAATAATATGCCATCTTGAAGTATTAATAAGCCATCTTTGGTAATATAAATACATTATTAGATTTTTGGGTTATTTATTTATATAATTTATGATGTTGGTGCTGTTGCATCACAGACATATAAAATATGGCATTTAAAATTTATTCAGATTAATAATAATTGTGACTAATAGTGGCTCTTACAAATAATTTATATCCAACCAGATCTTTTGATTCCATCATAATCCAACTTAAAATATGAATATACCACCATATAAAGCACGCTGTTTAACATTTATCAACTATTCATAATTTGACCAGTTGTAGTTTTTACAATATGATTAATGTCCAATGAGATGTTTTGCATCCTTCATAATCCAGCTTGGAAATAATAATGAATATTAGTGTTTGATTTTTTATTTTTTTTGGTTCACCTTTGTATGATTTACAATGTTGGCTCTGCGTGGCTCTGGTTCCACATCCTGAAGCAAGACCAGTTGAGAAACACTGATTTACATGCTCATGACTCAGCACTTCTGAAGCAATGCCTCATTGTGGAACACAGTTAAAATAACACATCGGAAAGAAAGCGTAACACATAAAGGCACCAGAAAAAACAACATGCGAACCTTCAAAACCAAATGTGTTTTATTAGTCAGCCTTGAATCAGGAAGGAAATACTGATACCAGAGCATATCAGTGTTTTGTTTTCAGCTAGACAAGGCTTTATTATTTTATGTGTTACCTCTCGCATAAGTTTTTGTCTTTCTCCCTTCCATAACGTGGCCCATTTTCAGCGTTATATAACTCTGCTACAGATGTTCAAGGACGTGGTTCTGTGCATGAAAACAACCCAAATGAAATATTGATATTGTTATATAAGTCCCAAATGCAAAGCTTATATAAAATGCTTCTCATTTTAAAGCTTGTAAACATGAACAAAATCAGTTTGTGTTTACCAAAGGTTCGTTTTGGGCCTCGGAAATGGACCCAGACGCATTTACAGAGACGCAGACGGCATAAAACAACATTAGTCTCGACTATAAAATGTGTGCTGTGCTTTTGGGTTCGCTGAAGTGTGTCGAGTGAACCCGCTGACACAATGTCACTCTGCCCTGCGTTTAGCGCAGGCAGTCTGTAAAATCTCCTTTCCTCCTTTTGATTGGCTGTAAATTTCTCAGGAAATGGTAACCATGGCAACCCTTGTGCTGACCAGGATAGCCCCACTGACAGGCAACATCCTGTTTACTGTGTTGCTATTTTTTCTCCGCAGCTCACCAATTCAACTGAGAATGTTTTCGTCGCACGTTACGAGTCTGTTGTGCAACCTCAGTTTTGTGATTAGTGACCCGTTTATGCTCGTTTCTTGCACGTTAAAAGTGTGTACACTTAAATGACGTATCAGTGTGTCCTATAGTGTGACAGAAAAAAGCTAAAAAGACCATCTAACATTGAAGATAAACCTCTCCCGTGCTATTTTAAACTCTAAGAATGAAGATTCATTTGTGTGTTCATTTGTTTTCTACATTTCTATGTTTACATGTTTCTATTCTACATTGCGTGTGTGTGTGTTTATATGTTTATATATGTGCTTAATAAAAATAAAAGTATACACACACATACACACACACACACAATTACATATACATATATGGAGAGAGAGAGAGAGAGAGAGAGAGAGAGAGAGAGAACTGCATTACTTTGACATATTAATAATAAATTCTGGATATTCTCAAAACAGGCATATATTCTTCTTGTTGTTTTGAACTGTGTACATTACATAGTTTCATGTACAAAAATACTTGTTGGAGCGTTCTCACTTTTTGCAAACAGCAAATATTTGGTGACATCGAGGAGGTCCAGCAATTATAAAATGGAGGAATTTAGTCAAAATGGAGGGCCTGAGACAGAGGAGCAAAAGAAATGTGCTGGGCGTCTGGAATTTGGGGGCTGGAGGCTGCAGAGGTGATGTCATTGGAGCAGAGTAGCTGGAGAAAAACAACTCTCTTTCTTTATTCAGATCCCCTTTGCCGTCCCAGCAGGGGAGGGAGGGAGGAAGAGGGAGGGAGGGCTTGGCAGGCAGCCGTGGCAGGGGCTGCTGGGAAATGGTAAAGGATGCCAAGCAGGCACTGCAGCCAACATTAGTGGCTCACATCTTTGTTCTCTGAAACCTGGTGTGCTGCCAAAAGCCTCATTTCAGCTCCCTGCCATGATTACACTGGATGTAGGCCAATTCCTAAGAGCTCGCAATCCTCTCTGTTGCGTGCGGCAGCTCTCTCACTCGTTCAAAGGCTCGCTGCCAAACATGGAGCAGTTTCCATGGCGACAGCGGGCCGAACATAAAAAGTAAGTAATAATTCAGGCAGAGCGCCAGATGTGCCACATGTGCAACAGTTGCCAAAAAAAAAAATAGCATGATGAAGTAGAAAATGCTGGTCTAGTCTGGTAATTGTGCCTGTTAGGAGAGTTCAAAATGCAGGAAAACTGGTGGAAAAAATTTAAAATAGAACACTAAGCATTTTTTGCTTTTTTGCTAAGGAGCCATTTAGAATGTTACAAACAAACATTCTGAAGTGTGGTTACAAAGTAACAGCACAGCTCTTCTCAACTTGATATATTGAAATCATCTCTTTGATCACATTATTAACCTCACGTTTGATCAGTAATGGAGATTAAAATTAAAACTACAAGGTTTTCTTCTTAAAACAGCTCATGCTGTCTCTGCTGTTGCTCATGAAAAGCATGCTGTCATTGCCAGATGAGAAGAGATGTGGTTTCCTGTCAAAATCCCCTGTCATTTGCACAAGTAGCATGACATACCCTCAGAAAAACTCACATTTAAATGTTATAATTGAGGTTGACTGACTTGTACAGGAAATACACGTCTGAGTAAAAAGAGGTTGTGTAGCCAAAAAAAGGTCTCTAAATAGTTAGCTTAGTTGCAGCCAAAATTTTAGTGGTTCGCTGTTAAACCAAATAAAAACATGTGCAATTTAAAATGAATTCAGTCAGATTCATGCGTAATTAGACCAGCTATTAAAAAAAGAAGAAAAAATCCATCAATTGCTAAAAAATAGATAAATAAATGATCAAACAAAAATTTAAAACAATACAATAAAACATTAATAATAAAATTCAAAAAATTAAAACAAATCAAAATGACTAAATAACAAAATAGAAATAAACAAATAAGATGTATGATAAATACATTCATAACTAAAGCAAAAAAAATCATAATTAAAACAATTAAACAAATAATAAATAAATAGTATAATAATAATAAATAAATGTAATTAATGAATTAAAAAAACAAGAAACAGAATTTTTTTTTTTTAATATTTACATTTGGGCACATTTTGCCAGATTTATATGTAAATGAGATTTATTCACAAACTTGTATGTAACATGACTCATACCTTCACATCACTGGGGTTGAGTTGGCAGGTGTGTATGATGACATCTACTATGTAAATTGAAGTGTGGGTGGTGGTGTGTCTTTTCACACTTTTGGTTTCACATGCATTAATGGAACAAGCCCGCTTTCAGTGAGTGAATCACCAGAAACCAGTTTTTTGCCCATTGAATTTCAGGGACATTCTGTAATGTGCGCTCACCATCATAAATGTTGTAACAACATCAGGGCTTTTTTTAGTTCATACTTTCCAGACATTAATTACTCAAACTACTTGAAAAAAGGAGTGCATTAATTGTACAGCGATTATGCCAACAGAGAAAGTCACACCTTTGCATATTTGCCTATTCACTGAGCATGTCTGCAACCTAATAATTAAAAATCTCCCAGAAACTTTTTTTGTTTGTTGGTTTGTTTTTTGGGCACTGTCTGGATTTTAATCTGTTGCTTGTATTTGATGGTTATCAGATTATGCACGAGCACTCAATAACATTCAAGAATTGTAAATACTTTTTAAAAGTTGTCATTATGAGCACATATCAGTCCTTGCAAAGTTATGATGTAGCTTACACTGAAGAACATCCATCAATCAGAGAGTCTAGTGGGCAAAGCTTAGCTAGAATTAGCTGAACTAGCTAACTTATTAGCTTACTAGGTTCGTAACTGTTTGTTTCAGAATATTCATTTAACATTCAAAAATAACATTTTCCTTCATTTTTGAAAATTATTATATCACGGAATGTTCCCATAACGACTACATACATTTTTAAAACAGCATGTTTTGAATGTTCAAAGAACATTCACAAATAATGTTTCCATAATTCATAAAATTACAGGTTTTCTTAAACTTTGCATCACTAATACAAAGCATTTTGACATTTATAAAATAAGAATCAGAAATGTTATCATAACTCAGTGTAAAAAAAAGGGTTCTACTATAATTTTGTGGTGCTAATTAAATCAATAGTTTGGTAAATATTTAGGTCTGGTAAATTTTAGAACTTCTATCATTAATTAATAATAATGATAATTTCAAAATATATTTTAGAGTTGTTTTGGAATATTCAGTATTGTAGTGCTTTCTGAAACATTGTGAAACTAGTCATAAAAGACAAAAACTATTCAACGTACAACTTGCTTTCACTGTTTAACTGAATGTTTAACCATTGTTGTTAAGCTCGGTATTATGCATAAAGCATGCAATTTTATGCATGAGTAACAACAGATTATCTCGTATAAACTGTCATATCTCATTTGTTTTTATAAGGACTAATACACAAAATGTAATGTGATTTTTCATACACAAAATGTAATGTGATTTTCATACACAACATGACAAACTTCATAAAGGAAAAAACAAAATAAAACAAAACAAAACTTTAATTGCTGTAATGTTTACTAATTCATAATATGGAAAACTGGGTGTTTTAAGGTCACAAAATGGTAATTTGTTTTGCAAAGAGAACATTAAGACAAATTCAGATTTCATAACTTATTGGGAAAGGCAGCTAAGCATTCTTAGAACATATTTAAGCCGCAGGTCACACATATTTCTACACGGTACTATAATATTCCACCTCATCATCTTCATGACTTATTGCAATCCTGTATAGCAGAGTATCAAAATCATTTTCCATCATCCTAGCTGATATAAATGAACATGAACTCTCTCTCTCTCTCTGGCTCTTTCAGTTGCATCAGAAAGTGCTGAAAATCAGTGTCACACCCAGCCACTTACCAATGACACCAAGCAGAGAGGAACACGTTTCAGACCGGCCCTCAGCGCACCGGATATGGCTGTTAGCTACGGCAGTCTGCTCCCCACTTGCTTGTCGACTTCAAAGTGTGGATTTTTTCAGACAGATTTCTCTCAGAAGCGAGTGACAGAACGAAATCGAGCGAGACACTTGAAAGGGAATGTTACGATGTGTCTGAGTAATCTCGCTCTGGGTGCTTTCATCTGCAGCCATGGCTGTCATTACCCATGATAGTGCTCTAACTAGCGTTAACCCGCTTTAGCAGGGTTATCAGACAGTGACTTAAGAGCTGGTAATATAAGTCTTGAGTGAAATTCCAAATGTGATCTCATACATTCAGACTTTTGACTTTTGGTCCAAACACTGTAAACTAAAGATCAGAGGCATGCGGCACTTTCTATCAAGATTATTAGATTATTATAATAGACTATTGTTTGCTTGGTCCACCCTAAGTTCATATTTTTGTAAACCATTCTTTATTTACTATTTAAATTAGTGCAGGGCAATAATTATTTGCAATTAATTGCATCCAAAAAAGAAAAAGTTTGTGTGCATAATATGTGTATATTGATATTATTTGTATAAACACAAACATGCATGTATATATTTAGGAAAAATATACGTTATGTTTTTATATTAAATGTATTTTTATGAAACAAATTATATAAATATAAATGTTCTTATACTGTATATATATACTGTATATGTTTGGATCTATATATAAATAAAAATACTAAGTACACAGACATATATAAACAAAAACTTCTGGATGTGATTAATTGTTTCCCAGCACCAATTTAAATACTTAAAGTTGTACTTAATTAAAGCAACTAATAATACGTTTTGATCTACCTGGCATGAATTGTGACATTGAAGACTGGACAAATGATGCTGACAATACAGCTTTTAAAATTGTAATGATATTTCACAATGTTGCCATATTTTCGATATTTTCAAATAAATGCTGCCTCGGTGAGCAGAAGAGACTTCTTTACAAAAAAAATTGGACTTTAATATGTCCATAATTATGACAATTTTATACATTTTCTGTTTACTTTTGCATGTTAAACGGTGTTGGAAGTGCCTCATCCTTTGGCAGAAAACATCATCATCAATGATGGCAGACCGAGTATGACTTTGAAAGATCTGGACTCGTGGCATCAAAAGCAAGGCACCTTGTTCTAAACTTAACGTGGACTCGTTTTCATCAAGATAAAGGCAACTGCAACAGTTCAACGTCTAATGTACTTCCTGTCAACTTTACACTGTCAGTGTCGCTTTACGTCTCTATACTAGCTCACATGATCACTAACAAAGTTTTCGTTAGCAACAAAGCAAAGTTCAGCGTATAACCTAAACATTTGATTTATATAATTTTTAAGCTGTAACAGTTCTTAAGGAAGAGTTGATTTCTATGATATTCTAGTCTGTAGAGACGGCCTAATTTGGTTCCCAGAATAAAATAAAAAACTACATTAAAAAGAGCTGAAAAAGCATAGACAGGGTTATTTTTGCACCTAGCCTTATTGAATATGCATTTGTTCATTCAGATGCAAAAGTTACGGGAGAAGAGTATTTAAATAAATCATGCAACACGTTTTACTAACATCAAATCGTCAAATAACTGGTATTTGCGCCATTATTTAATGCTAGGCGAACACATTATCCAGACATACCTATAGGTTGTAAAGCCATGTTATTTTTAAACCTGCTTTAGAAAAAGAAAAAAAACTAGGAGTCATGCAATACCAGCTCTACCAAACCTTAATTTTTTTGGCTTCCGGTTCTCTCCAATGTACTGTGACTTCTTTATTCTGTATTTGCGACTACGCTAATTTACGCTGCACTTGGTATATTGCATTGGTCAGAATGTAAAGATGTGGTATCTGTGTTCTGTAATTTGCACGGTTGTTAGTAAATCACCCACAGAAATTTCTACACCCATTAGTGCTCTTTTGGAACTGTTTAGTAAAACTGCCCCTATGCATCTAAAAACTGGTTTCACAGGTCGAAGTCGAAGAACACGTAAACCTGCAGCATCACGTGTGTTACACATTAACCCCAGTCACCTTTCTCCCAGGTCTCAGGTCAGTGTTGAAGGTTTATCTAACCTCGTTAGAAATATGCGACCACAAAGGCCACAGGGTTGAACAAAGCGTACCTTGTTTGAGTTTGTCAGCCGATCGGCCGCACCCAGAGCAGTGACAGACGCTCAGAACGGATGAATGAACGGCCACATCAGCACAGTGCAGGATATGTATAATGGGTGTGCAGGTTTGCTGTAGATCTCCATTTGACAAAGCTGGAGTTCAGCAGGAGTTCAAGCCGCATATCCATTATTCATGCGACCCACATGCACTTTTATGTAGGATGGTGGCTTATCTTGATCTCTATGGGAGAGGGAAATGATAAAGTGAATTGTATATAAGTGAGTGGTGAGTGTGTGGATGTACGGAAGCACAAACAATAGCTTCTGAGTATACAATAGTAAAACGTCCCAACCACCATAACAACCCTGCAGCTCTCGTAACAAGGAAGTTGTTAAACTGCAACGTGGGTGAAATGTGCAGGAAGACGCTGACAGAGAAAAGAATGATGACAGACAAATTTATTCCTGAACAACATCGACGATACTGGAACATACACTGAAATTCACACAGCCACTTCAGAGCAATTACAAAAAGCATGTCGCTTGTAGCAGCCAACATCATAGGTTCAATCACCAAGGGATTAAAAACTTTTGAACAGAATGAAGATATGTGCTTTTTTCTTATTTTGCCTTAATATCATATTTTTTTCAATTACTACTACCTGTTGTAGGCTACAGAAGATTGTTACATGTTTCCCGGAAGACAAAATAAGTTAAATTTACCCTGATCCTCAAATTCAAAATGTTTTTACTCCCTGGCTCTTAATGCATGTTTTTTTTCTGGAGCATCAGTGAGCATTTTAAAATTTTGTAAGAGCTGCATATGAGTCCAACAGTTGTTCACGGTGAAAAGATGAATCTTAAAATCATACAATCATTATTGGAAAGGGTCTGAAGAACAGCAGGCACTTTAACTGTTCAGGGTAAACAAATGGCTCATGAACAACTAGGCCTATCAGTAAAAAAAAAAAAAAAAAGCTGTGGATCATTCAGATAAAAATACTGTATCAAGGGGGGAAACTTTTCAACAGGGTAATTTTTTAGAAACTATTATTTTCTAAACATCTTTGTGTGAAATATCTTATTCACGTCAGTACTAAATAAACAACAACATGCACTTCAACAGTGTGTGTTTTTTTATATATATATAATACACATTAAATATACACAGTAAATATACACATTTGTTTGCATATATAATTGTGCTATATCTTGTATTTGTGTGCTGTTTATCTTTGCGGTTTCATCTCTGATAAACGGACGTTTTTATGGGTGGCATGCATGTTTCAGTACAGCCTCATGGTTGTAGCTTAACCGCAGCTTTTACAGTTACTGCGAAAGTGAGAAAGTGAGAGAGCCAGAAAAACTGGGCCAGCAGTAGATATATGAGCACATTAAGGGAAGTCCAAAAGAAAAATCCCCACCCAGTTGAACCACAGGCCCTGTCAGCAACACATGACCTCATGGAAGCAACGCTTTGTTATCGCTCAAACATTCAAAGCAGCACATTCTCCTCCCCCTCTCTCTCTCACACACACATACACAAACAAACCGCCAAAGGGTATCAGTGGCTGTTGAAACAGAACATAAACAAAAGACAAGCATGGTTGCAATAAAGAAACAATTCAACAGCAGACGGTCTTTATCACGTCTACAGGTCAAACCCTCTCTGTCTATCATGTATTCATATCTCTTTGCATTATTCAGATGCTTCTCCCGAAATGACAAACCAGGAGAATAAAACAGACAAAAATGTGTCAATGATTAGCAATCAAAAAAAATATCCAGATATAAATTGAATGTGCATAACAACTGAAATCCGTCCAGATTGCAAGGAAATTTGATGAGAAATGGGTGGTTTATATTGAGATTCTGATTACAGACTTCAGTATAAACTGAGAACATCTTCAGATCTCAACAGAAAATCAAAAGGAGACATGTGAGATAAACTTAGACACATCTGAGAAGGCAAAGACTTCATTTGCTCTTTATCTGCTAATAGAGATCTCCTTTGTATTGGACCATTTCTCTCTCTTTTCTCAAACAGCCGGTGCTGCATGCAGATTAATATTTCCATCAGCTCATCTGGTGCTAGAAAGGGAATTGTCTAGGAATCTGATAAAAGCAGGCGTGGAAATACATGTGTAGACCGTGGGAGACACCCTGCACTCCCAAAACAGAACTGACCTAGAAAACCTGTGCTTATCATTGGTGTAAAAAGGTTAACCATGACTATTCAGTTTGTCCTGGTAACAGCACCTTTTCAGAATGTTCTGGCAAGGTTCTCTTAAAGTTATGAAAATAGAATCTAGGGCTGGGCAATCTATTGCAAAATATATTAATGTGCATCTCATCAGTAAAATTGGTTAATTGATTAACGGTAAAAAAGAGCCGTAAATCACTGACAAGCTGCGTAATAGCTATGCAAGATTTACCGCTAATCAAAGAACCGGCTTTACTGATGAGATGTGTGTTTATATATTGTGCGATATATTGCCCAATTGTACCAAATGTTTCCCCTGTTTATGCCTTGTTTTCTCATTCATTGTCTTGTTTCATTTGTTATTTTGGATTGCCCTTTTGGATTTTGACCCTGGACTGTTACCTGTGTTTTATTTTTTTGACCAATTTTTTTTACAATCTGACCATTGTATGTTACTGGATTACGATTCTGTCTTGATCTCTTGAGCTGTGTTTTAATAAAGCTGCATTTGGATATTCAGCGCTTGTCTGGGTCCTGCCCTTGTTACAGCATTGTAGTTCATTCCCTTACTAAAGCTGTCAAGTACAGTCTTCAACCATGTTGTCCAATTTTTAAATACTTGTTTTGCTCCAAATCAATTACCGTTTGGTTCATGGTTTATGACTCTTGAATGAATCTTCTCTATGGAAAACAATACAGTCACACATTATTTTTTGATGTACTACTTTAAACATTCTAGTACCAATAAGTAACTTTGTAAATACATGACAACTACATCTCAGCTAATTCTCATTTAATTGAAACTCTCAGAGTAGACTGTTAACTGCAACATTCTACTCTGATAGTAAGTAGACACATAGTTTCCATTTAATGAGAATTAGTTAACATAGTAGTTGGTTTAGGGTTAGAGTAAGATGACATATGCTCGTTTTGACACACTGATAGTATGTTGTTTGTTGTGGATCCATCAAAATGAAGTGTTAGAAGCAGACATTCTAGTAATACTCTAATGACTCCTTGTTGACATGTAGTTGCAAAGATACTTACTGTTAGTAGAATGTCTAAAGTGGACTATCGAAATAAAGTGTTACCAAAAATATTTGGGTGGGCATCCACTGTTGCGCTCTCAGGAAATGAGATCACTTTTTTTAGACAACATCACTAAATATCATGCTTTCCTGCATAATTTCCAAGGTAATAGTCATTTAGAGCAGCATTTTGCTTGTGTAATTAAGACAAACCCTAAACATAAAGATTTGTGTCATGGTAACCACAGAATTCCATTAAACTCTGGAATCTTTTTAAACATAACATTCTTTATTGCTACGGCAAAAGCTCATTTCAGACATGCATACTTCACTTATACAGATTTGCAATTCATCCAAACATATTTTAAAGGATTAACAGCACTTCTAAAATGGAAATTTGCATTCAGAATGGAAGGGCAAGACTGACAGGGCAGAGCGGCTGTGTTTACCAGAAGTCAGTCATTGACCGAATGAGCCTCACTGAGCATGCTCAGTATCGCGGTAGGGTTAGTGGCGCCTGGCAACATATCAGACCTCTCCCATCTGCTGATGCAAAGTGCTGCCCACTCATACAAACACACATTTCCCCCTCCAGCTGCATTTCCATTCAGTCTAGTGAGCAGACCAATCGATTCAAAGCATGGCATTCAAAAGCTAGCATACATCGCTGCAGAATCATATAGCTGAGTATATGCGTGTGGTGCACCTAATTTCTAATTGTCTTTGTTGATATCATTGTCTCTGCATTTAATAAATAGTTTAATCTCGCCATTATACATTTCCATCACACTATTGTTCTTTTTGATAATGTTCAGTGCTTTGCTACAATCTGTATTGTTAAAAGCACTTTATAAATAAAAGTGACTGATTGATTAATTGATGTGTGTGTGTGTGAGTGTGTGTGTGTGTGTGTGTGTTTACTTCATTCGAACGCATGCATGAGTCACACACAGGAAGACTGATGACTCAGATTGCGAACACCTTCTCCTGACCTCATAACCCTGTGGCTGGCGTCTTAAAGGGGAAGTCTCTCATTTCCATTCTGAGTCTAAACCAGCTGAATGGAAATATGGCTGTAGGTTAGTCATGAGGTTGACATTCGACCTGCTAGCTGTGATCTCTCCCCTCCTCCATAGTAGAAACCACCACAGCTATAAACAAACTTCAGGCTGTATAAATTTCCCCATCAGCAGCATTGAGGTAAACGCACAATTAATCGAAATAAAATTGCTAAATAAACAACAGTTTAATCAAATGAGCTTCACTAATGGTGTGCATTTGTGAAAGCAAAAGTCCCAGCATTTTGTAATGAGAAGTGCTTATAAACTTAAGCTTTGAGGGCTCTTAAAAGCAACTAAAATGAAAATAAAGACATTAAGACAACCAAAAAAATATATAATAATAAACAAAATAGTGAAAAAAAACTATTTTCATCCAAATCATGCAGCCCAATATATATATATATATTAAAAAAAAAAAAAAAAATATATATATATATATATATATTTACATGTTTTGTGACCATAAACCACCACATCAGAATAGCACTATTTTAGTGTGATTAAGAAATTATAATATTTATTAACATTTTAAAAATATATATTTTATATTTGAATTAATGTAATTGTATTGTTTTTGAAAATTTCCTTTAATATTTTTATAATTTTTAGTTTGTTATTTTAGTACATCAGCCTTACAAACAAGCGTAATGATTTTTAATCAGAAATACATAGATAACAACACAAACTCACTTTCAGTTTCATAAGCTACAGGAAACAAAAGAAAGTGTTTGCTTTTTTTAAAGTAAGCAACAAGAAGGAAGAAACATATAGGCTGTCTAAATATAAGCTAACAATAGACATAAAATGCCTGTATGTAACTTGGTAAGCTGCTGCAATAACGAACTTCATGTTATAGTTTACAACATGCAGCATGTATTAGTATGTGCTGCCGGTTGAGTCTGATCATGGTTTCGACATCACTGCCAGACTAATTAGACCATGGTTCACGGACGGAATGTTCAGTAACACATGAGATGCTCTAAATTACTGACAATCACTGGGTTTTGTGAACGGTGGGGTTGATCATTAATACAGTCTCAAGCACTACTAACAAGCCATTGCTAGCAGCAAATAACAGTAAACCTCTCTTTAAAGCTGTTTGATTTGAGGAAATATCTCAAGTTCTGTTTGTTCACATAATCTCGCCAGTAAAAACACTCATTTAGCACTTCCATTGATCTATCTGTTCACCAACTACATGTACTGTAAATAGACTCTGAATCAGCTGAAAACATGTGAAAGCGATGTGGAACAGCTCTATAAGCCTGAGGAGAGATTCATACAGCGGCTCTCAAGAGCTTTGCATGCATCAGTGAGATCAATGAAGAACTTCACACTCCACACACATACCCACTAAAGAGATATTGTGTCAAATATTTACCTCAAACACTCACATCTGTGAGCTGAAAGCAGAGGAGAGGCCTGCGTTCAGAACACAACTGGATGGGTTTTGAAACAGCACACAAAAAAAAGTGATATAAAAGTATAAGTCATGCTGGTATTTTTTCGGTTTCCTTTCAGAAAATAATTATGCCATGAAGGAACTGTCTGCTTAAAGGAATATTAACAGGAGGAGACTGGGAAACCCTATTCAACTAAGCTAAAAAGGAAATCAACTGAACAACAATAAAGAAATATTTTTTTAATATATAAAATTAAAGCATAAAAATCAACACTATACTATAAGTTTGTATTAATGTTTTTTTTTAAGTCCCTTTTGAAGTTCCTTCACCAAGGCTGCATTTATTCGAAAAATAAAAATCAGCAAAAGTTTACTAATATTACAGTAATAAGTTAAGTTAAGTAAAGTCACAATAAGTGAGATAAGCACTAAATATTTTAGGGCCAGATCGTGAAAGCCTGTATTGTATTAAATGTTATTTAAAAATAAAAATAAAATAAGATGACTATAAAAGTCAAAATAAAAGAGAACATAGGCACAAAATATGTTTGGGCCAAATAGTGAAGCCATTTTTTTTTTACAGTATATATGTTTGTGTTCTGTGATTTATTATGTATATATATATAAAAAAAAAAAAACACACACATACAGAGTATATATTTTGAAAATATTCACTTCCATTTACATGTAAATTTCAGTTTTTTAAGTATGAACTTAACAAAAATGAGAAATGTTTAGTTAACCATAATAATCCTGCATCAGAGAACCTCAATTATACAAATTATAGAAATTTATTGAAATATTACTATTTAAAAACTAAAGTATCAAATGAATTAAGGGGGATAAATATTGTACATCAAAAAGGACAAAAAAAGAAGAAGGGTTAACCAACTCAACGTCTTCACTTTCTGTAAAGTTAAAAGTGCCGCAGCGCAGGAATAAACACTGCTGATGGCTGCACGGAGATAAAGAGGAAACATGAAATGAAAGTAAATAACGGCCACTGTATCAGCAGAACCCGAGGAGTTGGCATGAGTCGGATCTGGATGGCCTGATAGAGGAGGAGCGGGCACCAACGGGAACAGAAAGGTCACAGTTTAAGCAGATAAAAGTGGGGGGTGGGGGTGGGGGGAGGCGAAGTCAGCTGATGCCTGCAGCTGTGCTGGGAACATCAATTTGAGCCTTGTTCTGCTCACTCCCCTCTCCCCCTCCCACTTGCCGCTGATTTATGAAAGTAGGCCATCTGCATCAAAGCTCATGGCTGGAGACTCCTGGAATCATGAGCCGGGTCTGTTTACATCAGCAGCGACTGGAGCGCCGCATTGCACAATCGCCAACGGCAACTGCTGTTATATAAAGCCCACCACACATCCACGTCTGTATTTTTTTTCATTGTTGTTGTTGTTCTGTCTCTGAATCCCTGCCTGGTTCACAAGCACTCACAGCGCTAAACAAAGGCTAGAAGCTATGGTCTCCAAATTAAAAAAAAATTATCTCAAATAAACATTCCACATATAAATAGGAGATAATCAAATTTAATGTAGTTTTAAAAATATTTTTATAATATAATTGGGTCATTCAATAATATAAATGATTCGATGTTCAGTAACAATTGAAATTATTGCAAATATTCAAAATAGTCAAAACATTAGTACATATTTCTTAAAATAAGCTATTATTTAAAATACTGAGTACTGAGTATAAATACTGAGTAAAAAATGAGTATAATAATAATAAAAATCTAACCTAATTTAACCAATGTCTACAAATTCTAAATTAAAGTTCTAAATGAAAACTGCAGTATATATATATTTATAGATATTACATGCACATATACCTCACTAATTCACTGGAATAAGGATAAAAAAGCACATTAATTAAAATACAAGTTGGTCACACAAAAATCAGAAAAAAATAATTTGTTAATATTTTGCCTTTGTTTTGAATTTGGACACAAATCATATCATAAGATGATTCATCAGATGATTCATAACCAATGAATAATAAGTAAGACATCAGTGCAAAAAGACTAAAAACCAGCCAAATAAATTAGCCAAATTAATATTGTTAGTAAAACAAATATGATAATGAAGCCAAATTGTTACAGTACATGGATTAGTCTTATAAACAATATTTCATTTGAGGCTGTGGGTGATTCTACCAAAGTTATGGGAGGAATAATATCTTTAAGTGTAGTAAAATCACAGTTACATGCTCTCTTGTGGTTCACTGCATTGAGTTTTGCAGCTCATTCAGCCTGAGCCATCCTCCATAGAGACCTTGAATCAGTGTGGGTTTAGGTAAAAAGGCTTTTGTGAATGCTTATATTGTTTGCTTCTCTTATCCAGGGTCGGTACATTGAGCAAAATGAACAAGGTCACTGTGGATGGCATTATTCAGCTCTTCTCTGAGCTTAAAAGTGCATTATGCATATTTTGCAAGTTTACAGTCTGGGATTTGAAACCAATAACCCTAACCCAACCTAGAACACCCTAGAAACCCCAAACTATATATATATATATATATATATATATATATATATATTTAAAGTTTTAATAGAAATGCTGCCTTCGCAACTAACCAAATTAAGTTTCAATTGAATTAGTAAAATTTCTTACACTGAAATAAAATAATTTAAATATAGACATAAATATTTGAAAATACGAATGATAAAAGCACATAAAACTAAACTGAAATTAAAATTAAAATAAAAAACAAAAATAACAAAAGCTAATTTAAAATATTAATAGGACATACACAGAACACCCTAGCAACACCCTAGAAAGCACTTAGAACACTGAACTGGAGGCTGAATGCAAACCATGGCAGAGAATTTTGCACCATTCACATTTACTTTAGAAAATCAGAAAATCAATTTGTTTCGTCCATGCCATTTCTGTCAAGCAGCCTGACATTTACTCTCAATCAGCAGACATTCAAAACACGGACATTCCCCATTCACTGGTGAGCTGAGAAGTGAATTTCTCTTCAGAGCTGATAAACGGTCACAGTGAAATGAGTAAGCTATGAATTTCTGGGCAACTCACCTCTCATGAGGTCACACACACAAACACAGAGAGAGAGAAAGAGCGAGAGAGTGATTATGAAACCATTCGCAGTCCCATGTGCATTTCATCATCTGACTCAAGTCTCGCAGGTGTTTTCCAAAGCTAAAACTATTTTTGCGATAACACAAAGGGTGTTTGAAATTCCCCTTGAAGCAAAAGGCTAATCAAACAGAAATATCCTATCTGAAAGAGAAAGCACACAAGCAAACATCTCCACTGCTTCAGAATATAAGCTTTCACTTCTGCTTTGGTTTGCAAAAATCTCATTTTCACTTCTACAATCATTTCTACATTTTCATGTCCCCATCATGCATATGCAACATATAGGATAAAATATGAGAGCTAAATAAAAAATTTTAAATATGAAAATCACACTAGTTTAACATAAGCTCTTAGGTTATTTTTGTTATTTAAAATGAGAATATTATTATAAAACTTACCCTATCTATCTATTTCAATTTCTTTACATTTCTGCAGGTCATTTCTTTGAACAAGCTAAATGTTGATTCTCATTAAACCAAAGCATTGTCTGGCATCACTACAGCTCTTACACTGTTTTGTTTTGTAAGTGTTATTCACAGCAAATAAAATCACCGGGGGAATCAAACACTCTATGCAAACATTACAAACATTCACCGGGACAAACATAAAAGACATTCCCGCTGCCAATCCAATATCTTGGACACGTCTCACGCCAAGGAGTGCTTTTATCTGCCTCTTATGCACGTAAGAGACTCTGCTGCTTGGTAGAAACCCTTCACACATCCTTCATGTCTGTTTCATCCCTGCTCATAACTCAGCTGTTACTTGGCAACATGGTGCCAGTGGGCACATTTAGCCTGGTTGCCATGACAACGGAATTCACAAACATGGAATGGTGGAATGTGCCTTTGTACCAGTTTGTGTGGAAAGATCAGCACTAGCAACTAGAACACACTTTCTGCAATCAACAGAACAAAATAACAGCTAAATACAAAATTAGTTCAAGGTGGAATTGATCAGAAATACAGTAAAAATTGTGAAATATTACTTATATTGAAAATAACGATTTTTAGGATTATTTAATTGAAACTTCCTCTACTCTAGCTCTCGATGAAGGCATTCTATAAGGTGGCGTCGGTGAGTCGGCTGTCGTTATGAAGCATTTCACTGCATTTCGTACTGCGTATGACTGTGTATGTGACAAATAAAATTTTAATTTGAATAACGTTCAAAGGAACAGCATTTGCTAAAATCTGCTGTAATATCACAAATGTCTTTCCTTTTAGACAATTTGACCATAGCTTTAATGGGTAAAAACTGTGATAGTGCTATGGTAAAAACCTGTTAAATGATTAGTGGTAAATTCCAAAATTTTTTTTTTTTTTTTTTTTTAAACTAACGTAAACTGACATTCCCAGAATTCCGTACATTGTATTTTTACCTGCATTGTGAACATTGCATATGTTTTTTCTTAGTTTTTTCTCATCAGTTATGTTTATTAGAGTTGTATGTTACATGTAATGCTGTCAAAGTAATGTTTCACCATGCTTGTGTGAATACTGAGCACCTTCCATATGTTCAAAACAGATTTCAGTACTTTAATAGGCTGATATTTTAACATTATAATGAAATTACTGTATGTAACTGTAAATTTTACTAAAAATCTAAAATGTTGTTAACATATTTTTTATGGTCGAATTCCGGCAACCACTGCTGCTGTGTTTTTACCGTACATTTTACAGAGTATTGCTTTTTAAAAAATAACCTAGAAGAATTTCTTAGAAAAAAAATGTAATTTGATGTTTACTGTAATAATGTAAAAATAAGATGCTAAATTACAGTAAGAAAGTGTAATGAGACTGATTTGAACACTTGATTAAGTAATTTTGAGTCATTGCATTATGACACATGTACATTCATAATTCATTAAATTCAGCATTACAGTAAAAATTTAGTCAAGGCAGTGTTATTGTTTGTTAATATTAAAACTCAAAAAAAAAACTTTTCATAATGCAACACAAATTTTACATTCTCAGAAAACACTCAGAAAACATCCTCAAAAACGCTGACATTAGCATCAATGGCCTTATTCAAATGAAGCGATCTATACAAATAAACATGATATTTTGATAATCTTATTTAATGGATCACACATACAGTATAAAATAAAATATTGCAACCATATTCCGGATACAAATGCATTTGTATTTATGTTTCTGGCCTAAAAACAGCTCTAAATAATCTATTTTAGAAGGAATGGGTGATAAGCTATAGACTCCCCGACAGCAGCTGCGATAAACACTTCAACACAGGAGTGATTTTTCTATATACGACACTTTCACCTTTCCCAACGGATGGCACTGTGTGTTCAAGAGTCACTCTGCTTTCAGCCCACGTCTTTCTGCTTCTACTTCAGTACATCTATTATTCATATCCCAAAGCCTACCTTCACTCTGGGAGAGTCGAGCGGCCCAGACTGTCTGTCAGACTCCTCTAATATAATCATTACAGGCCCTAGAACCCAGAGAGACCAGGCTGATTCTCCACCAGAGTCAAGAAATCAAGCATCGCTGGACAGCAAGGGCATGTGGAGTATTTGACCAAGATTAACCAGAGCCAGGTGCTAATGTACTGAACACGCTCAGTTGCAGGCCACTGTCTGTCAAAGATCCTCATGAGATCCAACTGATCTTACATTTGGGGTTATCAAGGTATCTCAACAAACCTGTCAATAACATGCTGGAAATCAAATTAAATTAATAAGAAATCTCTAATTTGTTTAAGCCTCTTTAAAAGAAATAAATAAAAAAGATTGCAATAGAGTAAAAATAAAATGTTCCATTCCAGCAAAGAAACTGTAATATAAATCAATGTTGTTATCTTTAACTAAAATGTTTTATTCTTTTTTAAAATTGAAATAAAAATTGGAAAACTAAAAACTAAATATGTCACCATGGCACCTAAAACATGTAAATTATTTAAAGCTGAAGTAGCATTACTGTAGTTATCTATTTTATATTTTGTTTATTATTAATCTTTATGATTTTCATTTAAATTAAATTAATAAAGTTAAACAGAGAATATTTAAAAAGAAACTAAACTAATACAATTGAAAACTGTAACATTCCCATTTGTGTATGTTCCATGTTTTGATCTGTTCTCCCCATGTGCTTCCCTGTGACCCAGTTTCTGTTTATTGTCTATTCTGTTCAGGTGTGTCTCCCTCGTTTGAGTTAATTGTCTTCCTTACAAAAGCCTACCCTGTGTTCCAGTCTGGGTCGATCATTGTTTATGGTAACGTCTGTGTTAATGCGTATGTGTTTGGTGTTTTCATGTTTCTTATGGAAGTTATTATTAAAAGATATATGTTTGTTGAAAACCCACGTCTCCTGCGATCTCCTTCGTCAGCACCCGACGTTACAAAAACAACGAACTAATTTACTACTTAACTAATTCAAGCTAAAACTTAAATGACTAACTGCTTATTTAAAATATTAATAATTTTAATAATAGTATATAATTTATACTAAAAATTATACTATTTAGAATAAAAAAATAATAAATTTTGGCAAGAAAATGTACTTAACTGTCATTAAAAGATGTTGTAATGCACAAACTCATAATATATTTTTTCTGATTCTAGGGTGAAATTGTCATGGTGCGAAGGAAATAGGAGGAGAGGCGGATCCATGTGCAGACTATTTATTAACAAAGGCAGTGTTAAAACAAGCAGAGTCGATTACTGCCAAACAGAGACATCAAAGGCACAGACAAGAGCATAATCCAAGGGCGCAGCAGAGGTCGAACAATAAGTGAACAGTATTCCAAGGAGTGAGGCAAGAGAGAAAGTCCGGGGCAGGCAAGATTGAGCACAGGAAACACAGGGAACATGAATGGCTTTACAAAGGGTTTACACACGTAATGATCGGCAACATGACAACCACAGGTGGGTCTTTAAAGGTGCCATAGAATGCATTGAGAGAATATTTTAAATTGTTCTCTGATATGTACATAAAAGGTATGTAGCTTAGGTAAGGGGA
>JAUMHG010000055.1:21447213-21458101 GCA_032359395.1 Enteromius anoplus
AAGGAACGTGTCCGGGTTATGAATATAACCCTAGTTCCTTTAAGGAACGAGACACTGCGTTGCAGCCACACCCACGGTTCCCCGCCGAGCGCTTGCTTCATTCCAGAGCTAATGTGTAATGCGCTGCACCTGGGCTTTATAACTCCGGGAGTCATGACGTCACCGCCTATGACGCCGGAGTCCTTATATGGATAGATTCACAGCTGTTTCAGAAGCGTGGCTAACGCCGAGGCATTTCCCAATGCGTTTTAATGCAGTGCCTTGTTCCTTAAAGGAACTAGGGTTATATTCATAACCCGGACACTATTTACCTTTGATATAACAAAATATTCGCTTATAATAATATTAATAAATAATATTAATATTAGCTTCAAATAATTAGCTTCAATTCACTCACCTTCAACAGGGACATGTACTGTAAGTAATTAATGGGATTATTACTCGTTCTAAAAACTATTTTTAGTACTGCTTACATTCTAAAGGTTATATCAACCTCTAACAGTTGATAAATAAAAAGACAGACACGTTAGTGAACTTTTAAACTGTTATCTTAAACTGATCAACTGGGAACCTTAAATTAAACATTTCCACTGAACATTAGGTTAATATGCATTCTTGTTTTATCAAATTTGTTGTAGAAACTATGCTGTACCCTATTTTATGTAATTTAATGCAATTTCATCTGAAATAACTTCAAAATTACGGCCAATTCCAAACCTTTTCAAGTGAAAAGTTAATAAACGTCACACACTACATTACTTATTTTTTTTATTATACTTAAATGTTTAAATAATTTAAATGTAAACTGACACATTAACTTGAGCAGCTATGTTTTCCCACTCAAACTGTCTCTGTTTCGCCGATACACTGGTGTTGCTTTTATTTTTAAATACGTGCTCATATTTGCTGTAACTTTGAATGAGCATATCAAGTTCAGCTTTATTTTTCAGATGTTGCCATGGTGACTAGTAATATCTGCACTATATTGATAATGCCTTTTTATAGTCACGGTGTACACGCTTTAGTCTACTCAGAGTAGACTGACCTTACTCAGATCAGCTGTTCTGAAACCCAAAACTCTGAGTTTTTAATCTCTTGCTAAATCAACTCAACTTTATTATAAGTTCAAGTTTAAACTCAGAGTTGTTTGAACCTCCTTACTGAAACAGGCCCCTGGTCACATATAATTGTAGCACAGTTTCTGCTGTATACAAAAACAATTATATGTTGGTCAATAGTATGTTATAAGTAGCTGAAATAACCACAAATATCAGAGCATGTCCAAACATCTCAGCGTCCCCAAAATTACCTTAGACTCCAGAGGGTTAAGAAAGGTAAAAGAAAAAAGTTTGACTCCGTGGTATAAATAGCACACTCAGAGAGCAGCCCAGAAAATGAAGCGTAGCTGGAGGAAAACAAAGCTAGAAGTGTTTCATTTTTTTTCCTGCTGGGAAAATATGCTAACTTACAGAAAAGCGTTTCTTTTGGAAGAAAACAAACATAACCCCAGATATCTATTCAATACAGTGACTAAATTAACAAAAAATAAAGCATCAACAGGTACTGACCTTCCACAAGACCACAGCAGTAATGACTTTATGCAATATTTTACTTCCAAAATTACTATTATTAGAGATCAAACAGAAACTGTGCAGCCGTCAGCTAAAGTATTGCATCAGACGTAGATCACCTAGGGACAAATTCCACTCATTTTCTATAGTAGAGGAAGAATTGTATAAACTTGTTAAATCATCTAAGCCAACAACATGTATGCTAGACCCTATTCCATCTAAACTATTAAAAGAGCTGCTTCCAGAAGTCATAGATCCTCTTTTGTCTATTATTAATTCCTCATTGTCATTAGGATATGTCCCCAAAGCCTTCAAACTGGCTGTTATTAAGCCTCTCCTTTATACAAAACACAACTTGACCCCAAAGATTTTGTTAATTACAGACCTATCTCCCTTTTCTGTCAAAGAAACTAGAAAAGTTAGTCTCCTCACAATTGTATTCCTTCTTAGAAGGAATGGTATCTGTGAGGATTTCCAGTCAGGATTTAGACCGTATCATAGTACTGAGACTGCTCTAATTAGAGTTACTAATGACCTGCTTCTATCGTCTGATCGTGATTGTATCTCATTATTAGTGCTATTGGATGTCAGCGCTGCTGACCACAACATTCTCTTGAATAGACTAGAAAACTGTATTGGCATTAGTGGAAGTGCCTTAGCATGGTTCAAATCATATTTATCTGACTGCTATCAGTTTGTAGCAGGGAATAAGGACGTATCATATCCATCACAAGTGCAATATGGAGTACTTCAAGGCTCAGTACCAGGGAAGTTACTTTTTACACTTTACGTGTTACCCTTGGGAGATATTATCAGGAAGCGTCTCAGGTTTATGTATATAACCCCAGTTCATGGAAGGAACGAAACACTGTGTCAAAACACTATGGGAATGTCTTCAGCGTGACCACGCTCCAAATCTGCTGTGAAATCCGTCCAATAGAAGTCAAGGCGCCACCCCCGGGTGACATCATTGACTAGAAGCTTAAGAGCACGTGCAGTGAATCACACATCAGCCCCATGAATGAAGCAAGCGCTGGCAGGGATGCTGTGGGTGTGGCTAGAAGATGCAGTGTCTAGTTCCTTCAAGGAACTGGGGTTATATACATACCCTGAGACGTTCCTTTTCAGGAACTCAACACTTTGTCTAAACACTATGGAAACGAAATACCCACGCCCCCAGACCCACAAGTCCCTGCTTAGTTTGGAGCAGCAAAGCTAAGACAAAAGGACGGCCGAGCCTGGGGTAGAAGGAAGGTCCAGCCCATAGAACCTGACAAAGGTTAAGGGAGAAGACCAACCCGCAGCTTTACAGATGTCCAGAACCAGGACACCCACTAGAAAGGCCTTTGAGGCCGCCACACCTCTAGTGGAATGAGCTCTGACTCCCATCGGCGAGGGTAGACCAGAAGATTGATAAGCCAAAGAGATAGCATCCACGATCCACCTGCTCAGGGTCTGCTTGGAAGCAGGAAGACTTCCTGTGAGAAGAATGGATGGAAACATGAAAGTATGCATCCTTCAAGTCTATAGTGACGAACCAGTTCTCGGACCTGACTTGACACACGACCTGCTTTATCGTAAGCATCCTGAACTTCAGCTGACTGAAACACAAATATTAATGGGAAGCTTAATTTATGTTATTAATCAGAAAGTGTCTGTTCCCGTTTTATTTTTGTAATTTTTTTTTAGTAGGACCACTAGTGCTCCTGAGTCATAATAATGTTATATTAAAAACTAACTCCAAATGTTTTTAAAAAGTGTAAACTATCAAATACAGCTAATCTACAAATCTTGCAATACTGTACCAGTAAAAAAAGTGTTTTTAACTAAGCAGATCATTTAAAGACACCATTTTTGTTTTTAATTAAGTCGTTCTTTAATTTCACTAGTCAATCTTTTAGCCAAATATTTTATATATGTGTGTGTGTGTGTGTGTCTGTGTGTGTACATTTCTGTGGGTAAAATGAATGGGAAAATACTTCTAGACTCCAACTCACTCTTCATTCGTTAACATTCAGCAAAATTCTGATCTTATAAACCTTTTAACATTGTACATGTACAATTTATACAGTGCAAATGACAGAATCAGGAGCAAAAATACATAGCAACATGAACCAATAAAGACAAATAAGACAAGAGTTTGCCACGGTTTTACCACACAAGGCAAAACTCAAAAACACAAAAGGATGAAACTGGAAAATAGCTTTAATATAACTAGGAAATTGAAATATTTTTTTTGAAGAGTATGTAAGACCATATGCAAAAGAGGTAGCGCATGTTTCTATACAATTTTGAGTTTTGCCTTTTATAAGGTAAACTTTCAAATACATTTTTAAATAAAATACATTTCATAGACATACTAAAATGTGCAGATTGTGTATTTTCAGTTCACTTGGTACTAAAAGTCTTAAACCACTTTTAAAGATCTGATGCCACTAACCTGGGGTGCGTTTCCCGAACAATGATGTAACTCGCTGATAAACCACCATAGTACGATGCATTGTTTTGTAAACGAATTAGCTACAGTTAGCTGCATGTTGCCCAAACATGGTCGCATCTCCGTCGTTTGAACCATGTTATTTCAACATCATAAGGCCATTGTTAATGACGTCACACGCATGTCGTGGAGATATACCTTCTGCTATTAAACTGATTAGAGATCTCCAAGATGCTGCTGTATTGAACATGACACATATTGACTAATTTATTATTTTTGTTCACTGTCATTTGTCGAGCTTTTGTGACGTTGATTGCGAATGTTCGTTTGAACTATGCTTTCGGGAAACACAGAATCGTTGAACTGTGCTGGTAACGATGGAACTTGCGACCATAGTAGGCTAACTATGTCTTTTTTTTTTAAAAAAGCAACACCACTGCATCGGCAAAACAGAGACAGTTAGCGTGGGAAAACATAGCTGCTCAAGTTAATGCATAAGTTCACATTGTTACGGCCTCAATGTAGGACTAGGGTAGACCGTAACAGAAATAAAAATGTTTGGTGGTGCAACAGTGTGGTGGCGGAGTAAACTCCAAAGCTCGACCCCAAATTTTAAATGGGTAACAAAACAACAAAAGAAAAGGGCTAATAACTTCAGGGGCCTATTTCTCAAAGGAGGTTAAGTGAAAACTCTGAGTTAGTTAACCCTGAGATAAGGGAAACTCTGGGTTTTCCGTTTCAAAAAGGCAGGTTGTCAAACCCGAGAAAACAGGATAACTCAAGCCTGTATCTGAAAGAGAGGTAACTATTACTCAGCGTCAGTTACCGTGGTAACTTACTCTGTGAACCTAATCTGGTCGGGAGCAGGTTTTATTCTCTAAACTCTGAGTTTCTGTCGGTCTCCTCTCCTTTTTTAAAGACAAAGCGGTATTTCTCCTATAAAATGTTGACATTATTCTTGTTCCATATGAAATGCATATGTGAATATTGTGTAGACAAATTGTTTAAATTAAGTTAATGCTATAAAAGTAGAGTAATCATAGCAGGTGTTATTCATTAGTCTATACATGTAAACGTCTTCGTTTAGCATCAAATGATGTTTTGGAGACAGAATTCTATAAAAATTATTTGCATTCCGATTCTGACATCCAAAGGCACAGCATTACATTTTATCTCTTATTCAGTGCATTATTTCTGTTTCACTCCACTTGTTACAGGTGTATTTTGCCACCACATGAGTGACCTAACTGTGACGTCTTCACAAAACTGGTATTTTTATTAATCTTTTACACACAGCAAAATTGTCAATAATGAAACAACAATTGTGACTAAAAAGAACATTTAATAGAAATAAAGTGAGGATTTTAAAACCATTTAAAAATGAAAGCATATAACAAAACTACTAATACTTAAATAAAAATAAAATCATTTATATTACATGGAAAACTTGACCTGAAAAAAATAGAAACTAAAACATACAACGAAGAAGCTTAAGATAAAAATCTTATCCCAACTATTCATTAATATACTAAAACAACACTTTACCCTGAGCATTGTGAATGCCATTAAACCGTAAACATGACAACCATGAGCATCCAGACCTGCGTGTTCATGTGTTCTTTTGCAAAATGATTGAGACTAAAATGAGGTGTCAGTGTAGTGACAAATCATTTTAGATTTGACACTGAATAAGTTTGATAAATGTTCCACTAAAATATTCTGCAGGTTCCCTGCATTATGCAGCACAGCAGAGCCAAATCCACTGCTGTTTCCATTTATAAATCTGTCCACATCATTATTCCTGGAAATTCTGAGCGCAGTTGGACAGACGGCAGAAGGTGGATTTATTTCTGCTGGTTTCTCCAGCGAACACTTCAATTATCCACCAGTGCCAGATAAAGATGGCTTCAAACCCAAAACACATACAGTAGATCAGCCCATCAGAAAGTCCTGCCCTTCTCATCAGGCAAATTTACACTGTCATGTCAAAGAGTCTGAGTTTAGAAACACCACAAAGAAACAGGAAAAGAGCTTTATTAGTTTAACAATAACCCAGTTTACAGTGAGAAAAAAAACGTGTTTCCCACATATTTCTTTAATTATAAATGAAAAATTATAAAAGTTGAAATTTTATTTTTTCAGGCTTTGCTAGTTTGTGAGACATTATTAACCAATCACTGTAATGTATTTAATGATTTATAAATAATGAAACGATTTTTAATTGTTTTTCATTTCAATATTGTTCATTGAAATATTAGATCTGCCTTGGCAAAAGTAACTTAAAATGAGTTTTAATTGAAGTAGCCTACTAAAAAATTGCGAAAGAAAGTAAAATAAAATATAAATCTAAACACTAATGAAAATGAAACAAGAAAGGAAACGAGCAATAAAAGAATAACAATACATGAAATTATTCATAAATTATTACATGTTCCCTTGACAACTGCAGAATGAGTGCAAATTCATATGTGTGCCTCTTGGTAAAACAAATAAAATTAAAATGAAATCTGTACTGAATAAGACAATTTGCAACCAAATGCACATAATATTTAATGTATTAATCGTTGTTATATTTTGTAGTATGCCATTATAAACATCTTTTGAATTGTTATGACCGCCTATGTTAAATGTCTTGGCTTATCAAACCAGGATAGATGAGTTTTAACCTAAAACATCCTTCAATTCAGACAACTGCAAATCTAGACTGAAGTTTATGATCTGTGTTTGCACTGCCTCCTAGAGGATGAGCACTGCAATCGTCAAATGATCAGCAGTAAAACAGCAGAAGCACATGTAGAAATATACAAATGTGAGCAAGAAGACATTCTTGATTAAAGAATTGAACGATTACAAAAAAGGGAAATTATTATTTAAAGTTTAGAGCATACAAATTACAAATGTGCCCAAAACACGTTCATACTCAAAACAATTAATAAACAAAAACATTAATTACGTTGCAGATAGTACATCCAAAATCGGAACGGTTTTGTGTTTGTGTCTGTAAGATATCAACTGACAACCTTAATATTCAGTGAAATATTAAACTCTTAATCTGATGTTTTTGTTTGCATTTAAAGATCTGTGAAGAAATTGTGTTTGGAATAAAAATATAACACCTCTTTATATGAACTACAGTACTACGAACCAAGAAGAGACAGAGAATGCCGTGATCAGGATGACTATGCAAGCAAACACAGGAATGAACATGATAAATAAAAGAGCAGAGACCCCTGAAGGTCAGCAGATGGATCATCACACACTAACAAATGCCATGATTCATTCCACGTCATCTTCCTCCAGGCTCTGAGAACTTACTATCCGCTGTGAACAGGAGAAACAATCACAGTTAAAGGAATAGTTTCAGCGTTGCCAAGTCCTCCGTTTTCCCGTGAAGCTGGGCTACTTTATCACTGTTGCAAATTTTACCAGTGGAACTTCTAGAATGCCATTCTAAGACACAGGTTGTGTTGAGAAAAACCTGGCAACCCCGAGTAGTTCACCAATTAACATTTACAGAAAATGTCCCCATCCTCACGCCGCCCAAGACAGAAACGTTTGTTTCTTCATCAGATTTGGAAAAATCATTGACGTCGTTCCATCATTGTCTCAGTAATGGATGCTTTACAGTGAATTGATGCCGTCAGATTGAAAGTTCAAACAGCTGATATATACATCACAATAATGCAGCCCATCAGTTAATGTTAAAAGATAAAAATGTGTTTTTCAGAAACAAAACATATTTGTCTTCTCAAGGCATTATCTGATGGACTGGAGTGGTGTGGATTATTGTGATGTTTTAAACAGCTGTTTGGACTCTCATTCTAACAGCACCCGGTCACTGCAGAGCATTTCAGTGTTCAAGAGGTGAAATAGCTAGTAGTCACTGTCAAGACATGTAGCTTTGGAAAGTTCTTGGTTTTCTCTTGCATTCGTGCTTGTCCCAGAAGCTACACGCAGCTATTGGGGGGTTTTAAAGAATGCAGTGATGGGTATGATATGCATTTTGGGCCCACCTGACTGATTGTTGGCAGTTTGGTGAGCAGCATCTGGAACACGGGAGGAGGCAGAGTCTGCTGAAGGACCTGCAGGAGCTGCTGGGGTTGGCCACAGACGGCGATAGCGTTGGTCAAGTGATCAACACCCTTCTCATAGTCTCCTGAGGAGCACATTTGGGCATTTAACACTTCAGGTCAGGCAGAGTGGATCCAGAAACCATGTGAAAAAGATACAGAGACAAACATCTCACCCTGGGCCAGGAGCTCCTCGCCAAGCTGAATCTCATCCAGGAAAAACTTCTGCACGGCTGCAGCATCTTTAAGATCTGGCAACTGAAAGATTAAGACCAATGATCTCATGCATGTGATCAAACTTAACCACCTTCATAAAGCTCTAGAGAAAATGTTCAAACTGAGGCCAAAGCACCAAATACTAGGGAGTTTGAGGAACATTTTACAGAAAAACCATTTGTCAGTTATACCACTATGATTTACTCACTTTGGCTAAATAGTAGTTGAATCTGAACACGACAATTCGCAACCAAACGCACATACCATTTAATGTACTGATCGTTAAATTTTGCAGTATGCCATTATAAACATATTTTGAAAAAGGTTATGACCGTCTATGTTAACGGTCTTTGCTTATTAAACCAGGATAGATGAGTTTTAACCTAAAATATCCTCAGAAATACAGCACACAAAAAACGTAATAAAAAAAAGATCTGACTAACCAACCAATTTTATTTAATCATAAAATGAATACACCTATCAAGATAAAAATTTTAATCTAAAATTATTTAATATTTCAATAAATAAAAAATAAGATCAAAATAAAATAAAGATAAAAAGTAAAAATAAACATTGATTTAATATTAATAGACAAACAAAGATTAAAATAGATTGGAAAGAGCTTAGACTGACTAGAAAAAATAATGTAAAAATAAATAATTATTCAAATAGAACAGAGTAAAATAAAAGTTAAAAAATGATTTAAATGAAAAGTTATTTAAATAAAATAAGTAAATTCTTCAAAACTTGAAGATCTAAATAGCTTAATATGAAAAAATATAAAGTAAAACAAATGCTTAAACAGTAAAGGACTATAGTGTCTTGAGAATGTCTATTGGAATATAGTCTAGGAATATCTACTGAATTAACGACAAGATTCTTAAACGTCTAAAGATGATCAGATGTTTCACCTACTTCTGCTAGTCCGGATTTATTTTGAGCAGCTCTCTGATTCTTCCTCCCTATAAAAGAAAAAAAAAAAAGAGAACAAAATAGCACATCAAACTACAGATATCTATATTTATTTATATGAAAATAAAAAATTTAATACGCATATATATATCAGAAGACAATAAATAATTTAAATATCTTACTACTATTTTCCTCGGACTTATTCCTGGTAATAAGGCGACTTGCTAGCTGATGCTGTGACAAGTTTTAGTCTATTGCGTGTATTTAAATGCAGAAGAACTCTCCAGCTGTGCTGACGGCATGCTCTCTGTAACTTAGTTATTTTGGTGAGAGTAACTCTAAAGTAATGCAGGAGTCATGTAACAATTTTGAATCAGTAATATTGTAATGCAAGGCATTACTTCTAAATAACAGTAACAAGTAATATTTAGTGTATTACAGTTTGGAAGTAACTTGCACAACACTGCTGATCAGATCATGAGAGATTAAATGATTATCTTACGACTCGCAAGACTGGCGTGCTAGTTATTATCAAGACGTTGCGTTATAATCTAAACACCAGCTCAGTGAAGCCAGACTAACTAGTTTTGCATAACCAGCGCTCTAGTAATCTGTGAGCTAGTCTCGCCGATCTCAGGACTCACGTTCACGCAGTCTGGTTTTGAAGTTCGGATCACCGCGTCGTTTTCTGTCGAAATAGATACAGTACCCGATGAAGATTGCGCCGCACACGCCCGCGGCGATCGCGCTCGGTTTGCCGCCCATCATCGCGGCGCCGTTAACGGAGATCTGCTGCGGCTTCAGCAGGGCACGTGCTCACACACCGCGGTAGAAGGACCCCTCCTCTAATGACGGAAGCTATATGGGAGTGTTCGCTGCAGACGCCTGAAAGATAAAAAGAAAAAAAAAGAAAAAAACATCTCAACGGTGTTCTAGTTTAAATAGACTGAAAAATGCCTTTATTATTGTAGTTGCTTAAAAAGTGTACCTGCCCGTTTGTTCTGATCTATATTTGTACGCACAACTGTATATCCAATACTTGCAATGAATGAAAGTCTTTCTTCGAAATTGTTTAGTTATAGAAATCAAAATGATTGAACTCGTTTTACTAAAATTAACTGGAACTGCACACAGAGGCATTTTCTTCAGTTAGTTTAACTACAAACACTAATAATAACATTGTTATTTAGCTAATACATTGCCATTGATAAATGTTCATACACATAGTGTTATAAAATAAAAACTAGATTATTTTTTCCATTGACTGTCCATTAATTTCCATGAACTTTCCAGTGTTCATGATTGTTTTATTTTTTACAGTGATTACTGGAAATATTTCTATTTGTATAACAGACATCAATCTTTTTTAATTAAGCTACATTATTATGCTTATTCTTGTACAAATCTCTAACTCATTCTGGTCGTAGTTTTTATTCTACACAAGCTCTCAAAACAAGCTATAACCTATGAACTACTAGATCAACATTAGAAAAATTAATAAAATGTATAAAAATTAATGGCATCCAAAATAAAAGTTTGTTTTTTTATAATGTTGTAATGTTTTAGTAAGTGTTAGTACTGTGTATATTTATATAAAATACATACATACATATAAATATATATATATATATATATATATACACACACACATAACAAAACATATAACACACACACACATATAA
>JAUMHG010000055.1:21469695-21490270 GCA_032359395.1 Enteromius anoplus
GAATTTCGGATACTATGAATTCGGACATACTACTCGCCTCGCATACTGTTTTTCACATACTATATAGTAGGGAAGTACGCGATTTCGGACGCAGCGCAAGTTTGGTGTCAATATTTCAAACCGTTAAGGAGATATAGCCTCCCATTGAGTTTTGTGTGCTTTTTGTAGAATTCTTTTGTGTGTTATTCAAGAACGGTAGGACAAATTGACTTGAATTCCATACGTTTTTGGCATACGGTTCAAAAGTAATAAGCATAAACTTTTTTAAAGTTTGGACAAGTGGTGGCGCTACAGAGTTGGTTGATGTTGAGTTTGAATAATCATAATAATAACGTCAACCATTTTTAACAGGTGCCATATATAAATGTATAAGTAAAATGTAAGTGACTAAATAAATAAGGAAATATTATTACAGTAGTATTTAGCTGCAAATTTACAAAATTTTTAGATGAAAAGAAGTACTTAAAAAATAAAACACCCTTTGTTGATAAGCACTTCTTATTACAGGAATAGGACGATTACTGGCACGTGTTATGTTTCCAAATAATGCAGCCCTAATATTAAAATTGCATTACAAGAATATAACCAAAACAATGTGAGAGAAAAGTTTCATGTTCAGATACAGTGTGAATGCTAAGAGAACTCTTACTCCACAACTTATATCAACTGAAAGTGGTTTGAGAGGACAAATCTTAGGTATCTGGTTTTACTGGGAGCAGAGTGTGAGCAAACCATCAACTGGAGACAAAAGCCATCTCTTAAAGTGAGTCAGTGAAGTCACTGAACTCCTGACGCTTTTGATCACAGGTGATTTACAGAACGATGCTACACTGCTGTAATACAAACTCAAAACACTAAAGAAACGAATGTGCAGAGACACTTGAACATGCTCACATCTGACGCTTATCAAGGCTCCGCTGACATCCATAAAACAGCTCTTTAAGCAGATGTTACCTGGTTTACGATTCTTCTTGGGATGTACGCTGATGTTTTTGTGACTGCGCTTGTGTTTCTTTGATGCTCCGCCGCCTTGAGACTCCTTGTGCCGCTTCTGACTGGATGAGGCTAAGAGACAGATGAGAACTCAATGAGAACATTTCTTGGAATGATGATGATTTTGATCATTATTTAGATTTCACTCAGGTTTTTTTGATAAGGTTAACAGAATATTTACAACACAATCAGTGAAACAACAGTTTGGACATTTGAAAACAAGACTATGAACGGTTGAGTTACTAGCAAAAATGTTAAGTTGCTTGTTATAGCATCAGCCTGTGACCAATTATTTTTGGGAGAAATTTGGTACACACATTTGTTTTACCATAATGTACAAAATACATTTTTGTATACACAATTCAGATTGTATGTTA
This sequence comes from Enteromius anoplus, assembly GCA_032359395.1. Classification (NCBI taxonomy): domain Eukaryota; kingdom Metazoa; phylum Chordata; class Actinopteri; order Cypriniformes; family Cyprinidae; genus Enteromius; species Enteromius anoplus. The sequence goes on from JAUMHG010000055.1 coordinate 21,471,066, forward strand.
GAAATTGCAGAATTGTATCGGCTGCTGGCAGCCTTGTTTTTGAATACAGCCCAGTAGGGCTGGGCAATTAATCGAAAAGCATTTTTTAAGGCTGATTATTTCAATTACTTTCCCTTTAAAAACACTACTGCTTATGGAGTCACGTGACCCGCTCCGTTACGTTACCCTGTGTTCACACCAGACGTGACTAGAGGAAATAAATCACAATATTCACGCGTAGTTGGACGCTTAAACATTTTAAGTTTACTCGCTTCATTTGCGCGTGAAATTCACTTCACATTAAACGCGAAATTGCATCATGGGAGGGGCTTCAGCCAGGCGCTTCCAGTCTCTACATCGCAAAGGATATGACTCCTTTAACTACAGTGGAGCGAAGCGGGTTAAAACACCTCGTTAAAACTCTCCACAGAAGATACACTGTGCCGTCACGATCACATCTTTCCTGCGCTGCCAGACATGTACAAGACATAACCTGAAAAGTTTAACATGCTCGTGTTTCTAAGTAAGAAGAGTAAAATTCATGTTCATATAGTGACATGACAAGATCACTAAGAACACCTCATGCAACCGTGTTTAGGAGAGTTCTATTTTCATTACAACAATCTGTTGTTTACATTGATACATTGCACATTAAAATATTTGTTTACAGAAGATGCAAGAAATGCACTGTTTAAAATATTATTTACAGGATATACAAGTTATTTTATTTAGAAGAGATACTGAGAAAAACATTGAAAATCATTTATTTATTTATTTTTTTTATAAGAACAAAGTGACTGTTAGTTTTAGGCAATGTGTGCTTTAATTTCAGTTGTTCAACATCGATGTTTAATAAATAATCATAAATAGTAAATAGTGAGTGTTTCCATTAATTATTTTAAAATCAAGTAATGCACCCTTCGTTCAAAAATCTCTCACTTCTAATATGTGAGCATATTTACTGTACAAGATCTGTCAGTGAACTATGAGAGCAAAAAAATAAATAAAATAATCGTTCATTAATCGTAATCGAGTTTAAATGTTTAATTAATCGCAATTGGATTTTAGGCCAAATCGCCCAGCCCTACAGCCCAGTCATATTAGAGGATTAGATAGGATGTCCACCAAAGAACAGGCACACCAATTTTCAAAGTTATGGATCACATAGTTGTGCGGTTATAACATTTTTGTGTGCCCTCTATTGGCAGAATTTTTCAAAACATGAAGTGAAAGTTAAGTAACTTGTGGCCAGGTATGGTGACCCATACTTAGAATTTGTGGTCTGCATTCAACCCATCCAACATGCACACACACAGCAGTGAACACACACCCGGAGCAATGGGCAGCCAATGTAATGACATATTTAATTATATAATTGCACTGTCCTTGGAGCGAAACTGACCTACATTTCACTGCTGATTATACTGCATACTGTGTATAATTTGTGTACGTGACAAATAAAAAACTCTTGAATCTCTCTCTCTCTGTTGCTGCGGCACCCGGGGAGCAGTTGGGGGTGCCTCGGAGCCTTGCTCAAGGGTCTCACCTCAGTCGTGGTATTGAAGATGGAGAGAGAGCTGGATATTCACTCCCACCACCTACAATTTCTGCCGGACCTGGGACTCGAACCTGCAATCTTCAGGTTACTAGTCCAACTCCCTATTCATTAGGCCACAACTGCCCCCTTGGTGTGCACAGAATGTTCTGTTGTCTGTTTCACTGAGCTTGGACAATGCATTCAGCAGCTGTAGGTCAGCTCGTAAAAAAATCATTATTTAACTAATATCTACTGTAGATAATTTTCTATGATCAAAGCTGAATTTTCAGCATCATTACTCCAGTCTTCAATGTCACATCAGAAATCATTGTAATATGCTGATTTGCTGCTCAAGAAACATTTTTGAAATATGAATTGCAGTAAATGTCTTGCAGACACTGCAGGTCTTAATGCTCAGATCAGATATTTTGCTGAAATCAACACAAAATTGATTTTCAAGTTTATGTAAAGTTAAGGAGCCTAAATAACAAAGTTGGCTGTCATTGTGATTTTAATCTTCCCACCCTTTCCAGCACAGAACTGTCACGTCTGTCGCATTTAAATGACGTAAAAACCACATTTAATGTGACATGGCCGTTCAGACTTAAGGTGCAAAAAAATCTGATGTGTGTTGTTCAGACTGTCATAAGAAAATCAGATATGGATTTGGGCCACTTGACAAAAACAAAACAATCTTTGAATCATCAAAAACACAAATATATGACCCTGGACCTCAAAACTATTCGTAAGGGTAAAATCAACATCAAGCTGGATAAATAAACTTTCCATTGATGTATGGGGTTGTTAGGATCGGACAATATTTGACGAGAAAATGTGAAATCTGAGGGAGCAAAAAAAAATAAAAAATCTAAATACTGACAAAATGACCTCTAAAGTTGTCCAAAGGAAGTCAAGTGCTATGCATATTACTAATCAAACATGAAGTTTAACGATATTTACAGTAGGTAATTTACAAAATGTCTTCATGGAACATGATCTTTACTTAATATCCTAATGATTCTTGGCATAAAAGAAAAATCAGTATAGTATATGTATTGCCGGTTATTCCTACAAATATACCTGTGTTACTAATGACTGGATTGTGGTCCAGACTCAACAGTCCTTACCTTTATTTTTCTGCTCGCTCTCCTGCTGGCTGCAGCTGCTCAACGTCAGGCTACAGTTACTGTTACTGTTGCACGACAGGTTTCCATCAAAGGTCTTAGAAGGGGAACCCGCCCCCTCCTCTTGAGGAATATCCTGGATTTCTCCACCCAAGCTCTCCACCTCCACTGTGCTGCTGTCGGACTCGCTGCGGACCCGCAGCGGCCGCCCGCCTGCCTCCATCAGAGCTCCTGCTGGTGAAGAGACAGGCGGAGGACTGGCCGGTGGTGCGGACGGTGGAGATGGCGCTCGGACCTCGGTGGGCGACTCAGGTGTTGTCGGAGGCGTGTTGAGGACTGAATTGGTGCCGCTGCTAGGATGTTCCTGCAGCTTGTCCTCGGCGATCTCCTCGTCCATGGCCGATTCGACACAGAGCTCATCCGGTGCTGTTACAGCAGGCGGAGGCGAGTTGGCCGCCTCAGTATCTGAGTCCGAAAACAGCTCTTTTAGGGTCTTCTTGGGCCACTGAACTTGGATACTAGACCACACATCTTTCTGACCTTTGGTACGGCAGCCGGGCGACCTTTCTTCAATCCCTGTGGATATTTTGGCTCTTTTTTCCGGGATCTCCCAGAATCCTGAACGCCCGCTTTTATTCTTCTCCTTCACTCCGTTGTATTTCTTTGAAGGCGAGCCCTTGGTTTTTTGATTTCCTCTTGGTTCTTCCTTGGTTTGTGGTTCTGTTGGAGGATCTGCTTCATCTTCAGAGCTGCTACATGATCGAGCGCCTCTCTCCTCCACTGAGCCTCGTTCTTCTAACTTTTTGGGCGAACTACCCGGCAGCCAATCGCCCGCCCTGCTGCTTCTAGTTTTGCCTTTTGCCGGGCTTTTCAAAGCACGTTCGCTATCTGCCTTTTTTCTTCTGCCGCCAGAAACTTCAAGCGGCACATCGTACTGGCCCTTTCTCTTGACCGTTTCGGGGCAGTCCTGGACGCTCGGCTCCTCGTTGGTCACTGCAGGAGCTTTGAAGGCTTCAGACAGGCTCTCCCAGTGCTGGGGTGTAAGTGGGCGCTCTGCTTTCCGAAGGCTTGCTCGGGCTTCTGGATGATCCTCTTCATTGTGATCGGCATCTCCATCATCTTCTCCCTCGCTGTCATCAGTGGAGCTTTCAGAGCCTGTGGGAAACAGAAGGATGCCACTAAAACATTAGCTCTGCTCTAGTGATAAATTAGCCAACACATTTTGATCAATGAATTTTAATGCAATTCTGTTTTAGTATCGTTGATATTCTATTCCAGTTTTATTTGGAAAAAGAGTTTTTTTTTTTAATCATAAATATTTTAGCATTTAAGTTTTTATATGTCTATATGATTTTTATTTTAGTACTTCAAGTAATAATTAGTGGTGTCAAAATTAGGGTGTTAACCAAGGCAATTATTATTATTATTTTTTGATTAATGCGTTCAATATTTTTAATTAACGCAGGGGCGTGGCTAGGATTGGTCACCCTACTCACAACTGCTGCTTCTGTCACTTTTTCTCTTGCAAAGAAGTGCATTTATTCAGTCTTTACTATCACATCAAATGGGAGACATTTTTCCCTTCAGTGTGCGGTCTTCAAATACATCCACAAAGATACCAGAGCACACTGGAAAAGCGATCTTTTCATTTCAAAGCGCGAAATAAGCTACGTGCATGCAATGTCGTGGTCAGTTAAGTCATGAATCTTCCAAAAAGACGATTAAAGCTGCCTTAAAACTGTGCAAGCATGTAATATATTTTATATAAGCCATATTTAAGAACACGTCTTGGAAATGTTCTGGAGCAGCCCAGACAGAACGGAACGCGGAAAGTGAAGTATACCTGGTTCTTAAGTCTGCCTACACTGGACGCGATAAAGCGACTATTAAAAACCATTTGGATTTTGTGTCAGCACATCATAACTAGAACGCGGCAGCTGTTTCCTGACGGAGATTTGTTGCGCTGCATCATACCACTATCGCGTGGATATCGCCAAGTTCTCTCGAGACACATTGCAACTTGTCACACCTCTACTAATGACTGTTGCATAATTCTTCACCTTCAAGCAAGCAAACAGTGTGAATATGAATGTACCTGGAAGGCCGTTGAGAATGGATGTGATCTCAATAGGCTTGATGGGCATCTGCTGGCTTCCTTTATCGCCATAGTCCTCCATGGTTGAGAAAGCATCACTGCCAGAGTTTGGTTTGGACAATCGGTTGATGCAATTTTTGGCGGAAGGAAGATCCTCTCCGTCTGTCAGATTTCCTATCCGGTCTCTTTCTCGTTCTGCTTTATTCTATGATTAAACAAAAACAACAAATTAACATTGCAAATCTGAATATGAGTATGCATAAATAATACACCACAGTCAGCGAGATTGATATTTGAAAGGTTTTATTACTTCTATTTAGCAAGGATGCATTAGACTGATCAAACCACAAATATATGCTTTTCCTTAAACTTCTTGTTCAAAGTAATGAAAATACAGGTATGTAAACGAATATATATATATATATATATATATATATATATAAATAATTTACAAAAAAGAATAAATTATACATTTTTTACTGTGTTATTGATTAAATAAATGATGCAGCCTTTGTGAGGATAAGAAATTTAAATATATTAAAAAATATTGCATGCTGATGAAAAAAAGAAAAAGGACTGTACCTTTATTTTTTTCCGGTGTTTTATTTTAGGGACGTTCTTATTGGCTGGTCTGATGATTTTGTCAGCTTTGATCCACTCGTCATACCTGTTAAGAGAGACAGATTGGTTAACATTCACTGAATATGGCTCCAAAACTGCAACTGTGAGATGCAATGTGCAAATAATAAGATATTACACTGCACAAGTCACAACTGCAAGATACAGGCACAAACGCACCATCAACATAAAATGTTGCGAAAGAGACAATATGACTAGTATATAGCACCAAAGCTGCAACAAGGTCTTCAAAAGATCCTGCTTGGCTATTTTTGTCAGAAAAGAGCTCCAGCATCAGAAACATCTACACAACACACACTCAAATCCGAGTCTGAGAAGAAAAACCTGAGTATGTCATGATGACAAGTCCTAGTTTTAAGTTGGTTATACTGACAACAATTTGTGATGTCAAAACAACTGTAATCATTCCTATTTAATGAGAGTTAAAAAAACAACAACAAAAAAACACACTCAGAACTCAAATGAAGATAACTGCGTACTTCAGTTTTATATGGCAAATGAAGAACTGCCCTTGAGATGATAGATAACAGCTTGAACCATGAGGGTGTTAATACATGGGGGCAGCTTTTGCAAGATCATTTTTTTGAGCAATATTGCTTGGGCACTTTTCAATTGAGAATCTGTCTCACCTGGTTGACCATTTATGGCAACATTTTCTAAAGTTGCCTGGCAACATTGCTCAAAAAGTTGCCCAGTGTATTATCAGCCTGAGTTCACGTCATCCACCTCAGTGCAATCCTCTGTACACATAGCTACAAGTGTAAAAGTGCTTTCACAGTCTCTTCATCTCCGATCATCCTCTTAGATGCAGAAAAGAAGTCAAAAGAGTGTCAAGTATTAAATGCAGACCTGAAATATTCCTATTAAACAACCCAGACACATTCTTCAGAGGAGACGATAAGAGGCTGTATCAGTCTATCACGAAGCTAATAATTTTCCAGAAGACCACAAAAAAAGCACCCCCCTAATCTGGCAAGTCGGGTTCACAAAGTGTCAGTTGGACATAAATATTTGGATAGAACTAACTGCAAAAAAAAGATCAAGTTTTCCCGTTCAGTGTATCAAATCTAAAAAGAACTTCGTAGTAAACTAAATATTAAAGGGTCAAAATAAAGACCTCTGCTTTCCTGTCCCAAGCACATCTTGAGTAACAAAAAAGCCCTTTGGCATTAGTGATCAAGGCCTGTTGGCAAACATGGGTATACATCGGGGGTCTTCTAATTGTCACACCTTTTGCACAGTGGGTGAAGCTGTAATCTTCTGATCCTCAGGTTGAATGTCTCACATCTGGGTTTTAGTCACATGGTCAAGAGAGGGATAATAGAAGATTGTAACGGCTAGGTCTCTTTTCTTTGCTGGAGCTCTTTTTGGGGCTCTACCCTCCTCTCTCTCTTTCTCTCAGGTAATATTTTACATAAATATTGGGTACAATGAACTGTTTATGTTTTACCATCCTTCATCTATTTTGTAACCAATTCAAGTGTAACCATAACAAGATAATGTTATTAAAACCCTTTCAATTATAAATTATGTTTTTTATTTAAAATGAAAATTGAAGTGCTACTATTAATTACTTTTGGATGGCCAGAAAGTATTATTTAAAGTCAATATTAAGTGTTCTGAGCTTGTCACACCACAGGAAAAAAATGTGTTATTAACCACCCTGCCAAATGTGAATGTTAAAAAAACATGAAGTAAATAAAATAAAGTATCAAAATCTTGAAAAAATAAGCCGTCCTACGATTCAAAGCATAACGAGCACCTGCTCTGTCACACCGCGATCATTTTTTGTAGGCAGACCCTACAGCCTGCTTCCATTGATGATAACCAATAGGATTTTTCAACTGGCTCTTGAAATATTGCAATATTACCAACAAGAACGCAGGATATAAACGAACACCACATGACGTCAACACCACCATCGAGTTTCAAAAACGCTCTTTATTTAAAAACTATTTCAATTAAAGTTGCAAGATAAACACAAGTAGATTACTTTTCCTGTTTGTTTGATGACATTTAATGTCCCTCACAACCTCCATAGTGCTGTTTAACCACTTGTTAGAAACTATAAAATCTTCTAAAAAACTGAAAACCTCACAAGGTGGCATTACTGAGGCTGTGTCACAGAATACAGAGTGAAACTCTTTTTCACTGGCCTTATTTCAGACATTTAACCACACTGGTTAAAAAAAAAAAAAAACTTAAAAAAAACAAACAAACCTTATTCCAAGAAGTTATCCAAAAACCTATTACCAAAATTACTTTAGTTCTGCCAACAGTATGGTGTTAAAGTACACATTTTTAGCTTACTAAAACATGAAAATATCTTGAGCTTTTGTTCACCACTGGCCTTGTTACAGACATTTAACCAAAAACCCATTGACTTCAGAGCGATGGATCCAGAAGTGCTTAAATTCCTGGATTTTGTCTGGCTTACAAGAACAATGTGTCTTGAGCTTCTGTTCACCAGTGGCCTCATTTTAGAAAGTTATCCAAAAACAGAAACCCACTGACTTCACTGCAATGCAAGTGGAAGAGCCAAAAAATGTAGGCCTAAAAAAAAAGAAAAGAAAGAAAAGGCCCATTGACCTCAGGATGATGGATCCAGAAGTGCTAAAATTCCCTTTCCTGGGTTTTGACTTACAAAAACAAAGTGAACAGAAGAGCTAAACAGCTAGATTCTGGGGTTTTGACTACAAAAACAAACATTTCTTGAGGTTGCTCTCACCACTAACCTCATTACAGACATTTAACCAAAAACCCATTGACATCAGTACAATTGGATCCAGAAGTGTTAAAATTCCTTGTTTCTGGATTTTGGCTCACAAAAACAATGTGAACATGTTTGAGCTCTCATTTACCACTGACCTTTTTTTTTCCTTTTTAAAGAAATTGAACCAAAAACCCACTAACTTTATTGCAATGCAAACGGAAGAGCTTAAAAGCTTGATTTGGGGTTTTGGCCTACAAAAACTTTAAACATTTCTTGAGCTTGTGTTCACCACCGACCTCATTTAAGACATTCAACCAAAAACCCATTCAAAAAACCCATTGACTTCAGGACAATGGATCCAGAAGTGCTAAAACTCCTTGTTTATGTGAACATGTCTTGAGCTTTTCTTCACTACTGACCTGATTTCAGACATTTAACCGAAAACCCACTGACTTCATTGCAATGCAAACGGAAGACCTTAAGATTTGATTCTGGGTTCTGGCCTACAAAAACTCTCAATCCCTGCAGACTTTCTGACTCCAGTACCATAATCTGATTGGGGCTACCAGGTTTTTGGTCAATGCAAACAGATTAGGCGTGAGTTCCCAGGGTCCTGCCTTACCTGACGTTCCAGCCACAGTAGTGCACCAGGTAGAGCACCTCTCCCCCCTCCAGGTCTGACTCTTTCACAGTGGCATCGTACGTCTTCTGATTGCGGCCTCGCCCATACCTCACCTGCACCTTCATCCCAGGAGGGTAACACTCAAACTCCTCCCCTTCCTCCCACTCCTGACTGCTGACATCCCTGCAAGAAAGACAATTCAGTACTTCCTGTTTCCTGGCCCTAGACTTCCCCCCGACCGCCCTCCCCAAAAAACCCTCCCCAAAGTGAGCTTGCTGTCTCAACCTAGTGCTTCTGGGATCTAATTATCCTCATCTTTCCCTGTCGGATAAGTCTAGCAAGCCTCATGATAGGATGAGATTATCGGAGGAAGAGATTATGGGGTCATCAGCCGCTGTCTGAACCTCAACCTGGAATATACTGAGAACTACTCCCTGTTTATTTCACCCAAAAATGAATCTTCTGCCATCACTTACTCAGCCTCATGCTGTATCTTTTATGTGGAACAGAAATTTTCCAAGCTGTTTTTTTTCTGTATAATAAAAGCATATGGTGATCAGTAGCTGTCAAGGTTAAAAAAAAAACAAACACTAAAATAAATAAAGTGCTCCATACAATCGTGTTCTGAAGCTATTGTCTTTTGTATACTAATCTGTTATTTACTTTCCACACTTGCCTCGACCTAGTCTGATAAATAACACCATCTTTGCTCATAGGTAATGGACTTTTTATTTTTAATCTGAACTGTACGTGTCATGCTACAAGTGAACATATAGATATATAGAAATAAATAAAACTTGGAAATTACTGAAATATATTCATATTAATAAAATGGTGAGAACACTAGTACTTTCACCAGCTAAAAAAAGTGTTTTAATTCATTATTCTAATTAATGGCAAAATTAATGTTTGGAAACTGATATTTCCCACAGCAAAAGATAATTATACTGACTGACTTAAAACCATTTTAGCTGGTAAAAATACTACTACCACAGTATAACAAATTATTATTTTATTAATATTATTATATACGCCAAGTAAATAATTGTATACTACAGTAGTTAAACATCTAATGGTACATATAATATCAACATAAAAATATAGTACCCAATCATTGAATGGTAGGTATAGCTATTTCATTTAATGAATAAACAATTGCACAGTAGTACATGTTTTGTATACCAAATATTTAGATGTTTCACTACTACCTAGTTTTGAGTTGACTTACTGTTGCAAATATACATAATATAAAAATAATAATGAAAAATTTGATAAATAACCGGAGACTGGTGAAACAATGATAATATTTAATGGTATTATTGTAAATAAATTTGTTGCTTGCAAAAAGCGCATAACTGGCCGTAAATGGAGAAAGATGCCTTTTGATGCAGTTACAACATTCACAAGAAGGGCCTAACTATTCATTGTTATCCTCAAACATAAAGACCTTAAAAAGACCTTTATGATGTTTTTTTGGAGCTTGACAGCCAGCAGTCACTATATGAACGAGCAGCATGAATGTTCTGCTAAATGTCTCCTTTAGTGTCCCACAGAAGACAGCTTTGGACCAACATGAGGGTGAGTAAATGAGGTTTCTAACCTTAAAAGGTATTTCAAATGTGACTTTGAACTTGGGTTCAGGATGTGTGCGTGTGACAGGGAAAGGGTCAGAGTGCAGCAAGAGGCACAGCGAAGCTCAGCAAGGGGCAACTCACAATCACGTTAGAGAGCAGAGAGGAAGCCACGTTAGATAGTTAGCACGCTGAACCCTAACATCCACCGTTTGTAATGACTACACTACGTGTGTGGACAGCTCTACCGAGAGACAACCCTGGTTAGTTAGCAGCAAACAATTCAACTAGTGATGCAACAACTGAGCTGGGACTAGGCAGGACCCTGGTTCCACATAGTTATTTGATTCACTTGGAGCAAAACAATACAGAAAATGGAGGGGGAAAGCGTCATTGCAAAAACCACCAGTGAAGGATGAGCGAAAAGCATCTACGCTAACTCCAGAAGACTGGATTAGTTAAGCAAGTTTCATCTCAAAGACATTCAAGTCGAGACAATGCAACCAGATTCAATTTATTAACTGAAGACCAGCAGTAGAGGAGGGAACACTCAGAAATTGAATGGTTATGATTCCATTTTGGTTCTGGCTTTTCAAAGTAGTAGTTCACTCAAAAAATCCTCACTCTCAGGCCCTCCGAGATTGGGATGAGTTTGTTTCTTCATCAGATTTGGAGAAATGTAGCATTGCATCAGTGTCTCAATAATGGATGGTCTGCAGTGAATGGGTGCTGTCAGAACGAGAGTCCAAACACCTGATAAAAACATCACAACAATCCACACCTCTCCAGTTCATCAGTTAATGTCTTGAGAAGACAAAAGCGGTGTGTTTTTGAGAAACTAATCCATCATTAATACGTTTTCAATTAAACTCCATAGTAACGCTTCCTCCAGTATAAAAGTGGTCTGGTCTGGATCAGGAGAGAAACCTGCACAGACCGAGCACCGTTTACAAGCGAACAAACTCATCTTAATCCTAATCTCGGATGGCCTGAGGGTGGGGACATTTTCAGCAAATTTTCATTTTTTGGGTGAACTATTCCTTTAATGATTTCATGACTCTATTAGTACTATTGAGTTAGTTCAGAGTTCAGCGTGACTAAACACCTGCAAGTGAGGAAAGTGAGTAAGCCATTAAACCAAATCAAGTCTATAGCTAAGGAGACGAAGAATTTACAGAAAGGTTGCAGAAATGGGGAACCAAAAAGTTCTTCCCATTGGAACCTTTATTTTTAAGAGTTTTTTCCCTTCTTTTTAGGAAAATAGAGCAGCTTCTCGATTCCCAACCCTAACCAGGCACAAATCTTCACGTGATCTCAGCCTGAGGGTCTGTTTTCACCCACAAAACATCTCACAACATCACAGCAAAACACTAAAGGCATGATATGAGAGAGCAGAAAGCGTAAGGAAACACTTTAAACAGTGAAGGGCAGCAGTGGTAGAGCTCAACTAGTCAGTCCATCGCTTCAAAGTCACACCTGAATAGCGCAAAACAAAACCCAGAAAAAACAGTGCTGTAGAAACACAAAAACATAATTCAGATTTAACCCCCAGTTCTACTGACTTTTGGAGAAATGTAGGCTGTTACATAAGTTTTTTCTAAGAAATTAACACTTTTATTCCTCAAGGACGCAACTTTATAGTCAAAGAATGCTGATAAATTAAATATTAAAATATTAGTTTTCATGAAAAAAGTTAAGCAGTTAAAAATGTTTAACTGTTTTCAACATTGATAATAATCAGAAATCTTAAAGCAAGTCAGTATATTAGAATAATTTCTGAATGATCATGTGACACTGAAGACTGGAATATTGATGCTGAAAATCCAGCTTTGATCACAGAAATAAATTACGATTTAAAATATATTAAAATCACAATATCTTTTTTTTTTTAATTGTAATAAAATTTCACTATTTTTACTGTATTTTTGATCACATAAACACAGCCTTGGTGGGCAGAAGACGCTTCTTTATAAAACTTGTAAAAGCCGTGTCTACCAGGTTTTGAATCTTGTTGTAAAGATCAATCTGAAATGTAAACGTAATTACTGTCTTTATACCATCACAAGCTGGCTGTGATTTAGTGGCTGTAATAAGTTATATTCTAGGGATGCACTATATTATCGAAACAATATCGGAATCTACCGATAATGGCTTTAAATGTAAATATCAACCCAATATGATAAATTATACAGCAAAAACTGCTTCAAAGTACTGTCATTATAAAAAAAACCACCTTCATTTTATGTTGTTAAAAGCTAACCAAAATTAAAGATCATTTTCTTATAACGATTTACATACAGGAGAGACTTGGTGTTGTTTCCAAACAAAAGGAAATATATCAACATTGGCCAAAATGAGTAAAAAATTTAGGCAAATCGAATATGCAATATTGTGCATCCCTACTTGATTCTAGAACAAAAGTTCCAGAATATTCACAGGAATTGAGTCACATGATTCAGATCATTTAAATACCAATTTCAAACAGAAAGAGGAAAAATGAATTGTCCAGCACAACAGATAACAGAACTTGATACATTTTCAATGTAAAACAACCAGCCATTGAAAAAAAGGGGAAGAGAGAGAAAGCAAACTAAAAGAGCAAATGCTTCGGCCAACATGCATTTTCATAAAGACCGTCATGCTTGGCTTCAACATCGCATCTGTCCTGCTCATGCCAAAGAACATCCACGAATCAAATCAGGGAAATATTTTCACAAAAGCTGAGGTTACACAATTTTTAAGTGCCGTCACGATCAATGTAATCATTCCTTTTTAACAACTTTGAGTCACACATAGCAATAGTAAGTGCTTGAACAAAGTCTAAGAGTAGCCGTCACTTTTTTTTTGTCCATCTTCCTTAGTTTTGTGTTCTGTAGAGCTAAACTGAACTTTCATAGCTGATGAACTCTAAACTTATTGAAAGATATTGTTTTTAGAGACTCTTTGCAGCAGAATCTGAATTTGTCTCATGCTTGAAGTACTGTTATTTTCATGTTTATTTCAGTGAAGCCACTTCAAAATGATCTGCAATGTATAAAAGTGTTATAGAAATAAAGGTGACTGGATTCTTCAGTCCTCTTTTTCCTCTCATCTATTTTTTTGCACTACCAAAATCTCTAACACAGGCTCATTGGAAATACATGCCTCTATCTACATTTCTGAAAAACTCAAAACACAAACTTCCACATACGATTTTTGCTGCAGTTTCCAGTGGAAATGAACACTAGAGGCAGTAAAACTCATACAACTTTTATTCCTTTTCACAAAAAGTATGATTTGCAGGTCCACAGATTCAATTAATACAGCCTTATTTTCACACAATTGCGATTTTAATATTTTTAAAATAATCTATTATATTATATTTCCAACACAATAAAGCACTTTTAGCGACACTCATCAGATATATGAATTATGAACCACCGCGATAAATACAAACACAGCAATACGTTTCCAAATCAACACAATGCAAAGATGGCAGGGTCACATAAACATGAAGTAGGGTACTTAATGACGGTGCTGCAGACATTAATTTAGAGGTACGTATTACGAAATGAGCCTTGGTTGAAAATCCCTTCATTTTCACTTCTCTTGCACTTATCTCATTTTTGTCTCTGTTTCTCTCTCTCCCATGACGATCTCCTTCAGAGTAGGGCTGTCAAATCAGCTGAAAAATGTGAATTTTGTACTTAAAGTTTGCGTGAAATCAAAATTGACTATATATTTATTCTGTTAGCTCACATTGCTATTTTTGCGGTGAATAATTAATCCATGCAGGGTCAAGCCACAAAAAAATGCCTTTGTAATCTTTCATCCAAATCTGAAAATGCTCCTCCCCTTTAAAACAACGTCCCTTTCTATGACGACATCAGTTTGTCAGCTTGGGCATGAGTGTCACTTCCTTAACCACGGCCCTCCAATTGTCAGTGCTCATTTCTGAATGAAACGCATACTTTACTACACACAATTAATTAAAAGCATAAAAAGAACAAGCAACGCCCTCTGTTTTCCTCATTCAATATTTGGTTTCTTTATAATGTCCCAATGCAGAAGTAAAATTGGTTGAAAAACTTTCAGTTCATGTAGACTTTCAATATTATCAATATTTGAATTTAAAAGTAAAAAAAAATGTTTTTCAGATAGATGTCCCTCTAGAAAATGTGATGAATAATTTGGTTTCAATTTTGAGGTAAACAACATATTCTCCGCATTGATCTTCTCTTTTTCTGCATCCAGTGGGTTCAACTAGATAACTAAGATATTAAAAAAAACATTCAAAATGCAATGACACTTACACTATCATCGTGTCCTGCTTGATCCACACATACAATTTGAATGCTACATTCTCGCATTCGATGGGTATTTTTAGTTTTATTTTGACGGATGCTCGATTTTTTCTTTCTTTTTTTTTTTGACAGCCCTAATTCAGAGATCCACATGCACTGAAGCTCAGACAGGGAGCACAGAAGCACAGACAGGAAGTGAGGAGAGTTTAGGCAGCACCTACCCTGACAGATCTTTGTTGTCGGGCTCCTCACATGGTTCTTCCTTCACGCCCTCAGTGACGGGACTCTGTGCTGTCTGGACGCTCTCTCTGGCCTCCTCTTTCAGATCGCTCTCCTCTCGATCAGCGTGGTTATCATCCTCCTCATTCACGCTGCTGATGTCCGCTTTATCTTCACACAGTGCTGTGGATTCTGCTCTCTCCTCCTGAGATGAAATAACACGTCATCCTCACCCATATGCTCTTGCAATTAATTTTATTTGACCCTAATTACACTTTGCTATAGCTACATTTGTAAATGGATCTTTTTTTTTTTGTTTCAGCAGCTTGTGTCGGGAAAAAAGCATGACTTATAAATATACATGAGGTCAGACAGTCCTGCTGAGAGACTAAATAAACAGCTGAAGATACTGGCTGTGCTTCAAATGCAGTAGTAGTGTACAGATTACTGCACACTATGCCGTGTATACTGCCTACAGCAGCTTTCTATCTGCAACTGAGAAAAATTACTGAAATATTGTTAATGATCACATTAATGATGAATGTAATGTAATGCTGCCTGCTATTTAAATTAGTGAGAGGTACCTGATTTTTAAAATAATAAAATATAACATGTATAAGATCTCAGATCATTATCTAGTCTTGTGTAAACTCCTTATAGATAAACCTGTAAATACTGCACCCTGTTACAAGTATAGTAGAACTATCACTTCTACCACAAAAGACTGCTTTGTAAGTAATCTTCCTGATTTATCTCAATTCTTTAGCACGTCTAATAGCGTAGAAAAACTTGATGATGCAACAGAAACCATACACTCTCTCTTTTCTAGCACTTTAGATACAGTTGCTCCTTTGTGCCTAAGAAAGGTAAAAGAAAACGGTTTGACTCCGTGGTATAATGAGCACACTCGCACCCTAAAGAGAGCAGACCAGAAAATGGAGCGTAGCTGGAGGAAAACAAAGCTAGAAGTGTTTTTAGTTTACCTGGCAGGAAAATATGTTAACCTACAGAAAAGCATTAAAAAGGGCTAGATCTGATTACTTTTCGTCTCTATTATAAGAAAACAAACATAACCCCCGTAATCTATTCAATACAGTGACTAAATTACCAAAAAATAAAGCATCAATAGGTACTGACTTTCCACAAGATCACAGCAGTAATGACTTCATGCAATATTTTACTTCCAAGATGTATACTATTAGATATAAAACAGAAACCGTGCAGCCGTCAGCTACAGTATCACAACAAATGGAAAAATTCCACTCATTCTCTACCATAGGAGAGGAAGAATTGTATAAACTTGTTAAATCATCTAAACCCACAACATGTATGCTAGACCCCACTCCATCTAAACTATTAAAAGAGATGCTTCCAGAAGTCATAGATCCAAAATGACAAATTTTCCAAACTGACAACAATTCCGTTTTGTTAAATAGAGATAAAATAACCAAATAAAGCAATAACAACATTATAACATAACATCCTTAAATCATTAGAAAAATAATATAGATTACTTTTTAGAAAATTAATTTCATAACGGTGAAATAACATTTTGTGCGTGATGACATCATCCTTAAAAAAAGAGTTTAAGTTTTTAAAAGTTTTTACAAGCATAAAGCAGCATAAACATCATAATGTGAGGATTCACATCACTCACGCACAGAACTTGTGCGAACAGAGAAAATATGCTAAATAAATATTTATAAAAAAATCAAAAATGAATTAAACAAGTAAACTATTATTTCTTTGATTCGCTCTTTAGAAAGCGGCATCCAATAGTTTCCTTTATTTACAAATACACAACTGTTTATTGTGACTGTACACAAATTACGTAAATATTTACAATAGCTTCGAATAATGTCTTATTCCTGAGTGAGTATTGTAAACTGTTTCCACTTTGATAAGGGGAAAAAAAATCAAGTGATCTGTCGCTGTAACACATTACAACTTTCATCTTCAAAACAAAATTACAACAAAACTTATAAAAGCAACATCAAATGAAGCATCAGAACATGAGGATTCACATCACGCGCAAAGCTTGTGCGAACAGAGAAAAACCTAGCTACATATATCTTAAAAGAAATGTATAGGCCCATATTCCAAATACATTTTCTAACGAAATAATAAATTAACAAAATAAATGAAATAAAAACACCTGCACCAAACAGCAGCTTCTCTGTAGAATTTCAGTTCATTTTTGTGACGCGCTCTTCAGAAAGCGGCCTTCAATTTCATTTCCTTTATGTACAAACTGTTTTTATAGTTAATGCACACAAATAAAATAAATATTTTAAATAGATTTGAATATTGTCTTATTCTAAAAGGAGTATAGTAAGCCGTTTCCACATTTATAAGGGGAAAAAATCAGATGATCTGCCAGTGCCGCGCGCAGTTATAGACGCATTACTGACTGGACAACTTTAGTCTTCAGAACAAAATTACACCTAATACATTTAAACTTTCAACGCATTATAGCAACATCAAATTAAGATATGTATGTCTGAGAGGTAACTTGTCTTTTTCTTAAAATATCCATTATTTTAGACACAATATAAATATGATTTAATGCACTAGTGATATGATTTAATAAACTTGTCTAGAGAAACGCTTTGGCGCAAGCAGGACCAGGAACACGGACCAATGGCTAATGTTTTTCATGTGATACCAAATTTATTTAATCGTTTTGGATCATAGATAAGACTAATACTTCATTTGGAAATATTATGGTCTACCCTTATTTTTGCAGAATGGATATAAATTTTATTTCAAATTATGAGGAAAAACAATGTTATGGTATCATCTCTCAGTTACGCACAGTTCTGAAAGCAGAATGCAAACGTGTATAATGCTTTAAACAGAGATGTGCAAAAGGTGTTTAACTGGGCTGCTATATTTTCATTTAAGTCATATTATGCAACTAACCTCAATTATATGAATGAATCTTAATATATTCTGCGCTCAAGCACTCGTATTAAGTTTGCCAAAATGCACAGGCAGAAGTGGACTAATAGCCTAATAATTAAAAAATATTATTAAAATAAAATATTCTCTTTATAGAGAAAGGCAATCTTCACAGATTCCATCAGGAGTATTCGCTTTCCTTTTGAATTGGTTCATTTAAAAATAGACAATTCAAGCTATATAAATTATTATTATTATTATTATTATTATGCAAGGCACACTAATTTAAAATTATTACATAATCAGGAAATAATTCAAGTCTTTGCGTGAGCTCCTCCCTGTCATGCACATTTTCCGCAAAAAACATGAATAATAATTGAACACATTTCTAGGTTACAGTATGTGATCCGCATTAAAAATAAATCTTTACAAGTCTACAACCGAGACAGATGCAGTTATAATCTGTAAACTGAAGGCTTTTCGACGTTTTAAAATAATAACAGGTGATGAAATTTGTTGATCATTAGTTGATCAAGATTAAATGATGTAGGACTCTCATAAACTTGATTTAATATCTTTGCATTAAATAATAAAGATACAATAAGTATTACAATGTACAAATAATAAAGTGCATTTGTTGATTATAATGCATATAGAACTTGAGTTTAAACAACTGTTTTATTAATTCGTCCCTTTTGATCAGATTCAATATTTTAGGTTTAATTAAGGCAGGTTTAATTTATTTGTTTCTTACTTTAGTAAGGTCTTAATAATGGGAGTGAAATACAGTGCCTCACGTTTTACTAAAATAAAGGAAAGAATTCATAAAACATGCAATACTTTCTTAAGGAGTGTAGATCTTTTCCCGACTATTTCTCGGTCAAAATAAAAGACAGGTAAGAAATAACAAAGTCTGTGCGTCACAAAAATATATACTCTGTTGCTGTTTTAATCAAATAAAGTTTACAATATTAATTAAAAATGTACTTGTGACGAATACTATGAGATTTTTATTTCGCACATTCATGTACAGTATGTTTCCTATATTACTAAAACAGGCTACAACTTTTAAAGCTCTGATGCAAAGTTGCCTAAACTACTTTTTTTTTTTGTTCTAAGAAACACAAATAACTACTTCATAAGTAGCCTACTAAATTGTGATTTGTGAATATTAACTGCAGCTTGTTTGTTTAGTTTTTTCTTTCATTTTCCGCTGACTGCTGTCGTCAAATATAACACATCAGCGAGGCAAAGCTGATGGCTCTTTGCTAAAACATTCTTTGAAGTGTTTGCTCAATAACTTATGGTTAAAGCGTCACTCGATGGTCAATAGCTGCAAGTGCACTCTACAGATGCCGCGGTGGCGGTACCTGCGGCGGTAAAACCTCCATTCTGGTTGGCAACCATCTGTAGATCCTCTTTTGTCTATTATTAACTCCCCATTGTCATTAGGATATGTCCCCAAAGCCTTTAAATTGGCTGTTATTAAGCCTCTCGTTAAAAAACCGCAACTCGACCCGAA
>JAUMHG010000055.1:21490370-21501560 GCA_032359395.1 Enteromius anoplus
TTCTCTCATGGATGGGGTTTTGGTTCCTTGCCGCTGTCTCCTCTGGCTTGCTTAGTTGGGGACACCTGATTTCTAGTTATTATCATCGTTTTGATTACAGAGACCATCTCTGCATTTGATAAATAAACAGATTACTTCCGTAATTATACATTACCATCACCCTGTTGTCCTTTTTGATAATGTTTAGTGCTTTGCTACAATCTGTACTGTTAAAAGTGCTATATAAATAAAAGTGATTGATTGATAATAATTAATTCACATTTTTACACAGATTCATAAATACATTTAATTCAATAAAAATTATTCTCCATTCATATATTTTTTCACTTTTTTCAACTAATATACTGAATATATGCACACACACACACACACACACACACATATATATATGTGTGTGTGTGTGTGTGTGTGAGACCCTGGACCACAAAACCAGTCTTAAGTTGCTGGGGTATATTTGTAGCAACAGTATTTGTTACAACAATTATAATTTTTGACATAAAATAAAGATTTTGACCAATGCAATATGGGTCAAAATCTTTCTTTTATGCCAAAAATTATTAGAATAATAAGTAAAGATCACATTCCATGAAGATATTTTGTAAATGTCCTACTGTAAATATATTAAAACTTCAATTTCAGTACCTTGACCACATGCTGTGTGCTGGAGCTCTCTGCTTCTTTGAGGGCTTTCTGTTCTCCTCCTGCACTGGGTGTGCTTAAAGAGACAGTGTTTCCACCGCTGGCCGATTCCTCTGTGTTTACCTCAATCTTTGAGCTCATCTTCTCTGTCATCTTATACGGCAGATCCATCCGGAAAGTGATTCCCGTGGAGGCACAATAGTCCTCAAAGCCATATAGATACCTGCAGGAAGTTCAGCAGCACAGATTACCACATCGCATGATGCTGCACCACAGTATCAGATGGTATAACTACGATCAACTTATAATTACTGCACCTTAAATCTATAACAGCTGACAGGTATAACAATAATAAACTAATCAGCAAAGTCTTCTGATGATCTGATCCACATTGACCAATTTAGCCAAAAAAAAAAAAAAAAAAAAAGGACAAAGGACAAGCTAAAATGAGCCTGAAACTTTTAAATGCTGGTGGCACTACAGGCTTTGAGCAATACTTAGTTTGTAATAATGTTTTGAAATAACTTTTATCATTTTATAATTTCAGTTTTAATTGAGGATTTAATTTTAATTTGTCACAATTAGTAATTGACTTTTGCACTCTTCTCATTTTATTATTAGTGTTTTTTAATTATAATTTAATTATATTATTAACATCTTTGTACTATTATTTTTATATATTTTCTTATTATAGTCAGTTTTAGTTTTTTTATGTCGTTTGTAATTTGGCTGTAATGTCACTTTTACAATTTTATTATAAGTGTTGTTTTTTTATTTATTTAATTCATTTTTAAATCTTTGTAATTTTATTTTTTATATATTTTAAATATATTTATATATTTTGCATTTGCTTTTATAATTTTATTTTTATTTTATGTCCAGTTTGTAATTAGTGCTTCAGCTTAATGAAAATTAGAGTGCTGGTCATATAATTAGAATATCTTCAAAAAGTTGACTTATTTCACTAATTCCATTCAAGAAGTGAAACTTGTATAATGTATACATTCGTTCCATACTTTAAACTAAACAACTAAAAGGTACCAGATTTTGCAGTGGCTCTGCACTAAGAAACAGAACAGGTGTTTGTTCTCCCCAAACGTTTAACAATGTTACTATGATCAGGGGCTTGTGAGGGATGTACGTACTTTCTGTAGGCACACTTGACGTTGTACCCGGCTGCAGAGTTGAGCACGGGGATGCCCAGATCCTGATACACCTGCTTCCAGACAGATCCGCTCTCGATCTAAAACACAGGAAGGAACACAAGTCAAAGCAAGCACAGACGAAGCAGCAGACTGTGTCAAAAAAAAAGAAGAAAAAAAAAACTCACATTGTCAAATCCTCCAAGCTTATTCACCAGCCTGTAGAGTTTAAAAAGATTCAGATTCCTGTAGCCCAGCACCGGCCGCTTATTGATAGGAGTTCCTGAGCAGAATAGTAGAGAAACCTCTTAAACATGAATGCATTTGGAAGATGCTTTATACAAAGTGATTTGCATTGCATTCAGATTATGCATTTCACAAAGCGTTCTTTTAACCGCCAGAGTTTGCTATTGCTAAAAATCTACTTTGAAGATAGAAAGAAAAGAAAATAGAAACAATCAAATGATTAAAACTGAAATAAAAATGACAGCTTTATATAATGTACAATTTCTGTATGTATACACACACACACACTCACTCATATAAACACATATTTACATAAAATTTAAATAAAATACAAAATAAAAAACAACAGGCATCTGATTTTTACTTCTATTTTTTTTTTATATATAAAATGTAATATATAAGAATAAATTCACATTTTAATCCACCTTCATAAATAAATCCGTTATAATAAAAAATATTCTCCACACATATATTCTTGTTTAAATGGAACATGCAGATATTTGTAAATTATCAATTATGTATAAAATGTATATGTCTTCGTTCTGTCAACTGATTTAATTGCTATTAATCACATCCAAAATGTATATTTACCATGTATATTTATAATGTTTGTGTGTGTAATACAGTATATATAAAAAAAAAAATTACATTTATACATTTATGTATTAATATTATTTTATTTTATATTATATTATATATTTCCAGGGTGCAATTTGTGAAAAAAGCAGAGAGCACTTTTTTTTAAAATCTTATAAATAAATGATCTCATGATAAATCCATCTTTTTAGGCAAGTCGCTCCAATTGGATCACTTATCACGAATCATTTGATTTAAAACAAGACTTCATAAAGTGTTTCGTAAACCATTTTATAACCATTTTTTAAAAAATTTAAAACAGAACATAGAAAGCAAGATATTAATAAATACTACAATGGTATAAAAATGATGCTGAAACACTGCTCACCTCTATCCTCCATAAATTTGTAAAGCTGCTGCAAAAAGTTGTCCTTCTCTTCTGGGAATGGCTCTACTTCCTCCTGCATACAGAAAACACAAACCGAGAGAGCTGGCTGTCATTCAAAGGTACCTCTAAAAAAACTAGCTAGCTACACTACAAGCTACTAACCAAAAGTAGTTTTTTTTTTTTTTAAATGAAGCTATCACTAACAATATCTTTACAAGAGTTAGGGCTGTCACGATATTCGATTTTTCACACCACGGTTACTGTTGCCAAAAGAATTCAAAATATCTATATATCGTGATATCTATACAAACTTTTGGGGGGAAAAAACGTAAGCAGTCAAATAATTTTTAACTTTGTTTATTTCGTTGTTGTTGTTTTTTTCCCCATACAACGAACATAAGGAGACAGATAAACAGGGCACATGCATTGCATGCACTCTGGGTTTCTCTGTCTTCTTTAAAGCTCCCTATGAAATTACAAGCGAAAGAATATGGTTAAGATTAACAGTATGATGAATAAATATTAACAGAAAACTGATACTTTATCTTGTTAACTTATGTACCCCTATTTGCCCAGCACCTAATTTCCAGTTCAATTTAACACATGTTAGATTGTGTAAGGACTTCTCAATCCCACTCCTTGCGTGGCAGAATGATTATACATTTTCCTTTTTTTTTTTTAATTAAGGGGCCAGTGGTAGACAGTGAGCTGATCATAAGTATGACGGATCAATTTAGCCGTCAAGTTTTAGCCTTCAAGAAAAACAAGTGCGTTCTGCCTTCTCGTCTTGAACAGAAGCACTTCTGAATGCAGAAATCTTCAGCTGCGCTGACGGCAGCTCTCTATCTGCGGCGGGACAATAAACACAGTGGAGTCGCTTTTAGCTGCAGAGCACAGTCTAGCGTTGTATTCACTGGCGCCGCATAGATGGATGTCTAAAATATAAAAATAAGGAGAAGCCTAAAACATGCCAGAGGGTGTAAATGTTAATTCAATCAATCCATTTTAAATATCAAGGTTATCACCAAAACTGCTATATTGTCACACCCAAATATTAACACGAGGTCCATATTTAATGATTTGAATATCATGGTTATCGTAAATACCAGTATATCGCGACACCATAACAAGAGCGGAAGAGTAGAACATCTTTAGAAGTTTTCTATGTGAATATATATTTTGTAAAATGTAATTTATTGCTGTGATCAAAGCTAAATTTTCAGCATCATTACTCCAGTCTTCAGCGTCACATGATCCTTCAGAAATCATTTCTGATTAACAGCAATATATAACAAGAAAAGGAAAAAAGCTTTAAAATAAAAAGAAAAACACCCTAATTAAAACGGGGATGAAAACAGGGATAAATAATGCTCGATGCAAATGATTCAGGATTGCAGAATCAATTCAATAATTTGATTTGCTTAAATGGACCAGACTTCCAGTGATTCGCTTGCATTTTTCGATTTTTGCATAATTCATAAAGCTGCATATTATCTAGGACATAACACATTAGCCATGTAATGTTTGGTTGTTATTTGTTGGAAAAAATAGCTTATTAAAACACTTATGAAAACTGTCTAGCTGAGATGTTTTGTTTTTTTCCTCGGTAATCTAGTTTATGTAACTCTGGCTGTGTGCACACACACGTCAGCGTCTCTGACACAGTTTAACACAAGTCTGAGGAACAGTGAAACCTGTCATCACACGCACAAGCTGTTCATCTATCACTAAATACGCCACTTAAACTCTAACAGGTGATATTCTGTGGTCAATAAATCAAGGTAAACGCACGGCTGCTGACAAGAGCTCGTGCTGAAAGAGTGAAAGCTCACATCAACATTAACATGAGTGCTGCCCTTCAGCAGATTACCATTGAATCAGATTCAGTGTTTATGGAAACAAATCTTGTCTTTTTCCCCTTAGAAGTTTTACACGTTGCAAATAAAAAAATATATCTGCTAAAAAAGTAATTTCTTATTTCTTGTAAAGTTTATATCTTATATATACACACACACGAGTTTTAGTGCCACAAAAAAAAAAAAAAAAAAAAAAATTGAAAACTACGAGATAAAAGTCAAAACTATGAGAGTAAATATATTTGGTCTGTGATGTCAAAGTGCCATTTTTCTTCCCAATATATGCTATCTGATTATAAACGCTGCTGTAACCTCTTCCTCCTCGCTGCTGGCCTCTTCCTCCTGCTCCTCCGCCTCCTCATCATCATCTTCCTCACTGCTGGAGCTTTCATCCTTCACCTCCGTCCTCCAAGTGTTGGGCACAGTGCCGTTACGCTGGAAATCCCAAGCTGCATCTAACGCTGTGCAACACACAAACACAGAGAATGAGATTACAATGTTACGAACATTTCAAATTTATTCCTATTTTTATTATTAAGTATGTCTTAAGTTTTAAGATATAAATATTTTTTTACTTTAACCTGAACTACAAAAAGAACTGAAATACTATATATTTATTTAACATTTTATTTTACTAAAATGTAATATTTTATTATTTTTATTTTATTATTTATTTATTAATTATGTCTATAGGTTTTTTAGTTAATATAATATTTGTAAGTTGTAGTTTTTGTTTAACAAACTATATAATAACCCTGCCCTGAACGCACACTGATTCGTTCACACTTCACACTTGTTCTTGCCTGGTTTGAGTCCTGCGTCTGCTTTAGGAGCTTTCTCTTCATTCAGCTCTCGAATATCTTTCCGCAAAACTGTGTAACTGCAAAATAAAATCCAACACTGTTAGCAGGGATTCATCACATATGAGAGAACTCAAAATGGCAGAACAGCATTGTGACTGCAAAAAATATTATTATGGCTTGTCACCGCTAGCAATAACGTAAATGTTCTACTTTAAGAATTTATTCCAGACTTCTGCCGAAGCATCATCATCACACTGCTTCTTAAAACTGCACCAAATTTAAGAACAAAACCTTTATCCTGGGAAAACAGCAGTTATGTAATTAAGAAACAGGCCATTTCCAATCACCAGATATGGCTTTTTTTATTCAGAAAAGCAACCAATCGTAATTTTCACACCAAAGCAACCATCCAGAGTACCCTAGCCACCGAACAAGAACATAAACCAGGTATTTCTTTCCATATGTGTCTCTGAATCAGCTGCTGTTTTGTTGCTTTTCATAGACGTCTTGCAGGTTCCTTCAGCAGCTGCTTTATTGAGGGAATTAGGAGGTCATTATTAGGTAGCAGACATGTCATTGTTCATGAATATTTATTTATATCTACAAGGGCCAGTGATGTCATTACTATGCCGAGGCCGACACTAGAGGGAGCAGTAAAGATGTACAGAATCCCAGCTCCACAGGTAACCTTTCACTGCACTGCAGGTCAAGACAACACTGATGCATTAAAAGGAGAAGGACGTGACCTGCTAGGAATTTGTGCCCTGTGTTTTAACCACACACCCGTGTTAAAAAATAAGCTGTAAAAAGCAAAAGCTGTAATACCAAGTATTTATTGATTTATTGATCATACGTTTATTTATAAATCAAATCTATTTATGGCATTTTACAGCATTTTTACCCATGTGTCTAAAACTTTGAACAGTACTTTAGCTTTGACTGAATCCAGGAGAACTGTGGCAACGTCTTCAAGATGCTTAAAAAAAACCTACCTGCAGACTCCTTGTGCAGACAATAATCTCACTGCATTATTACAATTAATGACAAAAATAATGTTTGGAAAAGTAAACTGATATTTCCAACTAACACGCTACTGCAACAGATGTTTGTGAAATACTAGTGGCCTAAGACTTTTGCACAGTACTGTACTGTATATGTGTACACTACCGTTCAAAGTTTGGGATCCGAAAGATTTTTAATATTTTTTCAAAAAAGGAGTTTCTTATGCTCATCAAGGCTGCATATATTTGATAAAAAACAAAACAATGTTGTAAAATATTATTATGATCTTTTTCTATTTTAATATACATTAAAATCTAATTAAATAAACTGAATTTTCAGCATCATTACTTCAGTATTCAGAGTGGCACATTATCCTTAAACTAGATTAAAAAGTTTAAGTTGGCTTGAGAAAGCCGAGGCTGAGAGTTTGAAAAAGTTTGAAAAGTCTAAAATAGTTCAAGTTTCTAGCATGTTGCTAGCATGATTAGCTTGTTGATAGCATGTTGTTGGCATGTTTCTAGCATGATTATCATGTGACTAGCATGTTGCTAGCATGTTCCTAGCATGATGTGACTAGCATGTTTGTTAGCATGATTAGCAAGTTACTAGCATGTTGCTAGGATGTTTCTAGCATGATTAGCATTTTGCTAGCATGTTTATAGAATGAATAGCTTGTTGATAGCATGTTTCTAGCATGACTATCATGTGACTAGCATGTTGCTAGCATGTTCCTAGCATGATGTGACTAGCATGTTTTTAGCATGATTAGCAAGTTACTAGCATGTTTGTTAGCATGATTAGCAAGTTACTACCATGTTGCTAGGATGTTTCTAGCATGATTATCATGTTCCTAGCATGATGTGACTAGCATGTTTTTAGCATGATTAGCAAGTTACAAGCATGTTTGTTAGCATGATTAGCAAGTTACTACCATGTTGCTAGGATGTTTCTAGCATGATTAGCATGTTGCTAGCATGTTTCTAGCATGATGTGACTAGCATGTTTTTAGCATTATTAGCATGTTACTAGCATGTTTTAGCATTATTAGCATGTTACTAGCATGTTTCTAGCATGAATAGCTTGTTGATCGCATGTTGTTAGCATGTTTCTAGCATGATTATCATGTTCCTAGCATGATGTGACTAGCATGTTTTTAGCATGATTAGCAAGTTACTAGCATGTTTGTTAGCATGATTAGCAAGTTACTACCATGTTGCTAGGATGTTTCTAGCATGATTATCATGTTCCTAGCATGATGTGACTAGCATGTTTTTAGCATGATTAGCAAGTTACAAGCATGTTTGTTAGCATGATTAGCAAGTTACTACCATGTTGCTAGGATGTTTCTAGCATGATTAGCATGTTGCTAGCATGTTTCTAGCATGATGTGACTAGCATGTTTTTAGCATTATTAGCATGTTACTAGCATGTTTTAGCATTATTAGCATGTTACTAGCATGTTTCTAGCATGAATAGCTTGTTGATCGCATGTTGTTAGCATGTTTCTAGCATGATTATCATGTTCCTAGCATGATGTGACTAGCATGTTTTTAGCATGATTAGCAAGTTACTAGCATGTTTGTTAGCATGATTATCATGTTACTAGCTTGATTAACAAGTTACTAGCATGTTTCTAGCATGATTAGCATGTTGCTAGCGTGTAACTAGCATGATTAACAAGTTACTAGCATGTTTTTAACGTGATTAGCATGTTGCTAGCGTGTTACTAGCATGATTAACAAGTTACTAGCATGTTTTTAACGTGATTAGAATGTTACTAGCATGCTTGTAGCATGATTAGCAAGTTACTAGCATTGCTAGCATGACTTTAGTGTGTTTAGATTTAAATTTTGACAGTTGGCAGAGTCTTGGCTCATCTGAACATTCAGTGAATGGGAGTCTATGGGATTTTTTGCATTTTTATTCGCAATTTTTACGAAAATCGTAGGTCGGATCAGTCTGAAAAGATATAGAAACTCGAGTCAGACCAGACCGAAGATCTGGACCGAGTTTGGAGTCTGTAGAGTTAAAGCTCTAGGAGGAGTAGCGTTTAAAATTTTTAGTCTCAGAATAATAATAGGTTTAAGTCAGATAATAGTAAGTTGGCTTTCTCAAGCCAACTTAATGATTCTGTCTAAGTAATTGAATCATCAGAAGCTGTGGTCTGTATATGTCATGTTTCTCCATAAGCAGACATTTCTCAGCAGAATACTTCAAAACCTTCAGCTGCAGCAGCATTGATTGGTTTGAGAAAGTTAATCTGAGACAGGCATTTCACTGTTATATTCTCAGACTGTGCCTGCAGAAATATCATCACACAATGCCCTGCGGTGGCTTCTTTCCTCTATTTTTTTCCATTCTTCCACATTTAATGGATGCTTTGTAAAGTCACAGCTATAAACAGACACAATGCTGTGAAAAAAAAGCATACATAACGCTTTCATAGCTTGACTTTTCCACAGCTCGAGCGCTAAAAGTAGAAGCATGTACTGAAATAACTTCATTTGAAAGTTACTCACAATTTTCCGTCTTTGAAGGAGCGAACAAAAACGTTATCTTTCTTCAGCGTCACATCTTCATGACAGTCTGAAGAGATGACCTTTAGAAAATGAAGAGAGAAACAGAGGATGGATGAGCACGTCAATGAAACTTCAGCACAGAAAACATTATTTGATGTCTTTTTACTCAAGTCATTTGTCTCCATTTGCAAAAAGAAGAAGAAGAAGAAATAAATGCTAGACACTTGCATGTCTATTTTTAACTTATTTCATTAATTATTATATGCATACGTTATACCTTTTCAGTTGTTTGTACCCATTTAGTTATAAGTACTTAATGACAGAGGTCTCTTTTGCTTACCAAGGCTGCCTTTATGTATTTTATAATTATAATTTTTATGTGAATATACTTTTCAAACTCCTGAGACGCAAAGCTGAATTTCAGAATCATTACTTCAGTTGTCAGTGTCACATGATTCTTCAGAATTAAGCAATGAAACTCCAACACTGCATCACGGAAATAAAAGACATAAAATAATAATAATAATAATAAACAAAATATATATATTTTACATTTTTTTTAATTTACTGTATTTTGACCAAATGCTGCATTAAAAAACTATTAACTAGTAGTATTATTAAAATATACATTTTTTAACAAATACTGAATTTGTGAATATTATAATAAATAATTATGAATATTATAAATAATAATAAAACAAATTCTTCATACATAAACAAAGATTTTTTTTAAAGAGTTACTGATAATATTTTCAGGCCATTGTATGCCCTGGTGTTTCCAGCTCTTTCTTGATGGCAATGTAAAAGAAAATTATATATATATATATATATATATATATATAAAAAAAATAAATAAAACACAAAACAAAAAACTAAATTAAAGTAAACTGAAATATAACACAAAATAAAGACTTGGGGCACATTTGGTATACATTAATAATTATGAGATCCACGTATTTAGAAGCATCTGCTAAACCCACGTCTTTTGATCAGAAGCCGAAGCGCAGCAGGATGGGCGTCACTGAACCCAGGAGCACATGTCACGGCCGTTCATGTGCTTTGTTTTCTTTCTGAATGCTGTGATTCTGCTGAGAGCCGTTAGGAGGAGTCAGAGAGCGACGCAAAACACTACGCCAACAATAACAACAACTCACAGAGAGAACAGCTGTATTTAAAGAGACAGCGTCTGGTTCGCCGTGACTATGTGAATCATCAACTGC
Source organism: Enteromius anoplus (assembly GCA_032359395.1). Lineage (NCBI taxonomy): Eukaryota > Metazoa > Chordata > Actinopteri > Cypriniformes > Cyprinidae > Enteromius > Enteromius anoplus. The sequence continues at coordinate 21,500,762 of JAUMHG010000055.1, forward strand.
TGCATGAGTCAGACAGAGAGTCTGTTAGCATGCATTAGCATAGTATTCCGCGGGAAGACTCTCTGCTGATCATGTCTTGATGTTGTTTTAGTGTGTCAGGTTAATGAGTCATTGATAGTTTGACGTCTTGAAAAGGTAAATACCACAACACTTTTAAAACATCGGACGGTCTGTTTGTTTGAGAGGCGCCTCATGTCAGCTTCTGCTCAATGAGTTTTGCATGGGACTATATAAACAGCCTTGTGAAAAATTAGTGTTAACCATAATTAAATCGCATTAAAAATACTATATGTATATAAAATAGTAAAGAAGTATTTGTTTACATAATATGAGTGTGTGGTGTGTATATTTATTATAAATATATAAAGACACACACATGCATGTATGTATTTAAAAAAAATCATGTTATGTTTCTATATTAAATATATTTTTATACCAAATAAATTGTATGACTATATACACAATATACAGTGGGTACAGAAACATTTTTCACTCTTTGTTATATTGCAGTCATTTGCTAAAATCATTTAAGTTCTTTTTTCCCTTGTTAATGTACACACAACACCCCATATCTGACAGAAAAACACTGAATTGTTGACATTTTTGCAGATTAATTAAAAAAAAACTGATATAACTGATACTAATATCACATGGTCCTAAGTATTCAGACCCTTTGCTGTGACACTCATATATTGAACTCCATTTCTTCTGATAATCCTTGAGATGGTTCTACACCTTCATTTGAGTCCAGCTGTGTTTGATTATACTGATCGGACTTGATTAGGAAAGACACACACCT
>JAUMHG010000055.1:21528083-21545333 GCA_032359395.1 Enteromius anoplus
AAAGGACTACACTGATATAGGATGAGTGTATATCCTCATTTTGCAAAGACTTTGAATAGTTCAGACTACAAAATAACCTAAAAGTTCAGTCACAGTATTCTGGACCCTGGTTGTCCTTTTCTAAAGTCAGATGTTGATCTGTCTATTCTTGAAAAGAATAAAAGTACACATTGTCATAAGCATGCGGGACTGTGTTGGGCTGCTTCGTTAATCCACAGTTTAGTTCAGTTAAGTCTGCCACTGGCTTCAACATCAAACATGGTGATTAACAAGTACTCCAAGCCACACAGCTTTCTTTGAACCCTAAAATCAGTCAAATATGCCTCCTACAATCACAACCAATCATATCAAAATCTGTTCAGTTTCTATGAATCACGACCTCATCAAATTACCATCAGATGCTCTGTAGCTCCACGACACCTCGTCATATTCATTCATCAATGTTTGATAAACAAATGCCAAGGGTTAAAAATTAAAGGACAGTTCCTCTTCAAACCTTTATAGTTTGTTTGCACAGCATACTCTTCTCACACACGTCAAAGAGCGAGTACAAAACAGGGGAAAACAGTCTGGTAACGTAACAAACCGAAAAAAGGATAGACGCAGTGATGAGGGGATTAAATCAGCCAGAGACTATAACATAGGGATCTCTTAAAAGCACATTGACATTTTTGTCATAACCATTATTTAACATTAGGTGGCCGTTACAACCAGACGCGAATTAAACCTCAAAACGCGAGTGATTTATATGTTAAGTCAATAAAAAGAGGCAATGAGACATCCTGCAGCGTGATTTGCGCGAATTAAGCGGCGCGTTAACAAGCCAGCTTTACACTGCACGCATAAACATATAAAAAACATATCTAAAGTAAAACACGACGGATGGAAGCACACACAGTCAAGCAACGTGCACGTGTTTCAGCGCAAATTCAGCACATATGTGCCATATGCAGGAAAAACATTGATTATGAATTATTTAGAATCGTTAAAGAGAAACTAGCGTTGCATCAATTTTTTCTCCCACCCCTATTCACCATGGTATTTGTGATTATACTAACTGTAATCAATCCCAATGGCTATAGTAATGCACGCATACAGAACGCCTGATCCAGCTCCCAACCCAACTTTGTGAATAGATTAACGGCCATATTTTTTTTATCGTGCGATAAGAGTCTCGCAGCACGTTAACGCCAATAACGGACCACCACTAATATATACATACAACATCTTCTTTGAAAACCAGTTTTGATTGTGTTGCTTAAAAGATTGACACGAGCTACAGCACTTCAGCAACTCTATTCGAGACGGGTGTCAGACGTGAAGGCAAACAAGGGTTAGGAACAGGTCACTCCTGCCTGTGGAGGGGAACGCTGGTGGTCTACTGTGTCATGTTTTATAAATAGAAAGAGCCAAGAGATGTCCGTCTCTCCACCTACCCTAAATCACCCTTTTCAAAATGGGTCATTCTGATAGATAGAGACCTGCGTCAGAGACAAACGGCGAAACCGAAAACAAAGACAAACCTTGCCGCTGCTGCAATTTCAGGCATCCTGAAGTGCATTTCGGGACAAAAATTGAAAGCAAGAACCAAACAATACTCTTATCTAACCATGACTGAGCTTATTCTGCAAGCAAAATGGACGTGGAGGGGAACGTAAGGAAGAAATAAGCTTCTCCGAGCACAAACAGTAGAAAATAGCCCTGCTTTGAAGACTCTCTTTGTTGCTCAGTTCAATAATTTTAAACGGTGAAATAGTCTGAGCTATTGCTGACCTATCTTAGCATGCAAAAAAGATGCCTGGGTGTTCATCTGCTTGAGGCAAATTACTATTAAATAGAACACAAGTGCAATGTTTTATTTAGAAGTTTTTCAGGAACAACTTGTTCATTTTATTGTACATTTAAGGTAAAAGTATTATTATTCTAAATAATAATAATAATAATAATAATTCATAAAAATGACCTAAGCCATGTGTAGTAAAACTAAAACTCTAAACTAAAATTAAAAGCATCTTTAAAAAATTCCAAGACAGCCTTTCAAATTTAGTTTAACCTGATTTATTAAAAACACTAAAACTGAAATAAAAATTTAAATAAATACAAAAATTAAAATATTAAAAACCAAAAATAAAATAATCACTAACATTTTAAAATGTGAGGAAAAAAAATCTAAATATTAATAAAAACTATAATAGTATCTTGATATCAAAAGAAGACAAACCGAATGTAACTATTAAAATATTTTTTTTTATAAATTTATATTTTGTTAACTGAAAGAAGGCTTAAATAAAATTCAGTCTACATATTTAATACTCATGAAAACTCTGCATCAACAATAGTAATGAAAATAAGATGGGCTACAAAAAATTCTAAAACAGAAATAAATATAAATTAATGCTAAATGCTAACTAATATTACTAACATTTTTATAAAATTTACAACTCTAAAAACCAAAAGAAAAGCTAATTCAAAACATGAATAATACTACACTACAGAAAGTATAGGCAATTACTTTTTGTGTCTAATGTAGAGACCACTAAGCAACGTCCAGACACCACCACTGGTCACCTTAGCAATGTCCTAGCAACCACCCAGAACATCTTAGCTTCACAACAACGACTTCTGCAAGGGCAAACGCCTAGATTTAAAAACACATTTGTTTTCTGGATGCAGTCCAGCCTACCCTCTTATCACATTTCTACTTAATACATGCACACAAAGACCTCGACTTCATAGAGTCCTCTGATGTCTTATTTACATTCTGAGAGCCAGAATCAGCAGATGAATACCCAGTGCCATCTTCATTGGTCCACGGTGCTGCACACAGTCGCAGAATGCAGAACAAGTTTGATGTCAGCATTTCTCACCACAAGGTGAAAAGAAACGCTTCTCAGAAAGGAGACGTCAACACATCCAGAGGGATGTTAACACGTTTTGTAGGGCATGGTAATGTGAGATAAACACCAGTCTAGCTGGCCATTTCTCTATTATTGAACAGCCTTTAAGTTAGCACACACACCCTGGCACTACCAGTCTCCACAGAGTTAAAAAGACTGAGGATGTGATACGATGTAATGTCATAATTACATGCCAACACAGCTATAACAACCAGTCGTGCTCACTCAGCTGGCTAGAGATCTCACTGAGCTCTGGACAGTGTGTTATCTGTTGCATACTGGATAGAAAAAGTGGCGATTGAAATTGCCAGCTATGCAACTTGCAGCACTCAACCTGAAACCGACGAGGTACGAGGCTTATTCAATGACTGAGCATGATTTGGCCAAAGTTTGTCAGGTTAGTGCCATTAAAACTTTAAAGGAGACACTTAGTAGAACTGCACAATGAATGGCATTTTAATCAAGAATGTGATCAATCATCAGCAATATTTGAAACCATTGTTTTTAATTGGCATTTGCATTACATTGCTTTGCTAACAAGTCTCCACGACCTTTTATAATTAACCAACACTTCATTTAGCTGCAAAAATATGCTAAGTACTTACTAGCAACTAATTATTTACACCTTTACTGTACTAAATGTTACTGCATTACTTGTTACTAATTATCTACTAAATTCTATATTAGTGTTGTCAAAAGACTACTAAAAAAACTAAAAAAAAACAAAAAAACATCACGGTACCAGTGTTTTTTAAAGTTTTGGTGGTACATAGTACCTTGTCAACCCAGTTCCTGTACGCCCCCATGATTTCTGCCATAACGGAATCTCGGAATCCAGTTTAAAAATGGGAATCTAGCCTGTATGTTCTGTGTGTCTCTGTTAATTAGGGCCCTATGATTTCTGTGATGCGGAAAACGCGGACGGAATCACGGAATTTACACATGAAAACGGAATTCTCGGAATCGCGCGGAATATGCATATATTTTGTTGACATATTAAATACAATTTTTTTTTTTTTTACCTCTTTCTCATTTTTTCAGTCTAAAACAACAAACGTAGAAAGGTCTCTACCTAAACCGTGGCCAAATGGCATTGTTAAACATGTCGCCTAGTAACCATACGTCTTTATGTTCCCAAGCAAACAGCGAGCCTGGGCTCACGAGCCCTTATATGTGTATTCAGCAGCTCGCTGTCTTTGCCCGTTGCATGCACAAACAGCAAAGCCAGGCATGAGCCTCTACATATGTAAATCTCCTTGCGTGTCTGTCTGCTCATGTGCCCAGATCGCTATCACAGCCATACGCCTTTAACCACAAGAACGATATGAATGCATGTACGCGGGGCATTATTTCTCTGCATGCTTATGTGACTGTACGCCTCGGCATTGCCTGGGCTCACTCTCACACTTGATCGTTTCTCACTTCCGCAGCGCGAAGGGATTGAACTGAGTTCCCATAGCATCTTATCAGATGCAGTACGAGTGAAGTGTCGAAAGGGAACGTGCGGGTTGCTTCTGTAGCCCGGGTACCCTGAGACACGGAAACGAGTACTGCGTTCTATGCTGCGCTGTTCATACCCGTCGCTTCAGCCGAAGTAACCTGAAGTCCTGGCACAAAGCTGCCCTTAATATAGGCGGCTCCGCCCCCTCAGGCGAGCTTCGACAGGAGCCGCGGCCATTGGTCGACGCAACACGGCGCCCAGCCGATTGGTTTATTTTAGTACCACTGCAGCGAATCAATGGCCGTGCAGTTTCACTGCGTGATTAAAAAAGGCTTCAGTTAGGAGGAAAAAATGAGTTTTCCCGAAAAATCCAAAAGGGCTAAAAATAAATCCAAAAAACCTGAATTTGAAAAAAAATAAAAGGGATTTCATAGGGCCCTAGTTAACGAATGAATGGCAGAGACGTGCAGTTTTGTTACTACATACACTGAAGCACGTGGCGCTGACAGTAATTTCAGCAGCTGCTGTCTTAATGCGGACAAATACATAAACAAAATGTCCAGAACTGCTCTGAGAGCTCACCGATTCACTTGAGTAAAACTAACGTACTATTTTTTTTTAATAATGTATGTGACAGGCTCCTACCACCACCATTTCAAAGATTTCTAAAACTTAACACAATTTTAATTTTTATTTGATATTAAATCCCCTTTTTTTTTTTTACCAAAAAAAATAAAATGTGTTTAAATTTCATTCATTAAAAGTCAAATTAAATTTTACTGTTTTTCATATTTGTATTACTTGTGGAAAAACTTGAAACATAATTTAAAAAAAGTAAAGAATGACACTGATTTTTGTACATTTTATTTTGGTTTGACTTTTAATAAAAATAGTTGTCGTTTTTTTTTTAATTAGCATTCTATTGTGTTTTGCTTTTGTATCGAAATTGGTACTGAGAACCATGGATTTTCACTGGTACTGGTACCAAATACAGAACTTTTGGTACCGTGACAACACTATTCTATACCAAGAGGTTCCTAATTTCAATATTGTTTTACATGTACGTGTTTTATAGAAGGATTTCATGCAATTGCATCAGAAGTAACTGTAAATAAATTGCAGAAAAATCAAAAGTAATCACTTTTTCCAAAGGAAAAGTAAATTACAGTAATTAGTTATTTTGTAATCCATTAATCCCAACCCCACAAGCCAGGGAATTAAAAAATGCATGAGCAAAATTATACTATGCCTTTCCACAAAATTCTCCTTTCATGGTGCTATGTCTAAAAAAATGAATCTACTTATTTCATTTCAATGTAGATTGCAACTAAGACCAACATTTTCCCCAACATGATTCATTATCGAGGTATCGACTATTTCATAGACAAAGTTGGCACTTAAAGACAAAACATTAATGTGGTTATATACACAGGTTCGCACTCAATAGATTTTACTGCAATGTACTGAGACACTTCAGTCTCTTACGTGAGAGAATCTATGCAATTAAGACTTATTAGATGGTCTTCTCTTCCAATATGTAAATAGCCAAAACAATCACTAGAACAGCAATAAAACATCAGTCAAACGAGCAGCTTAATGAAATACATTAACAAGAGCCTCGGGTTTCTCTTAAACGTCTACAAAGACAGACATCAGTCAATGGAGCAGATGGGTAAATCACATTGTACCACTTATGATCATTCAAATAACAGATAACAACAACCACAGCCAACAGAGAATCTGAGCACCACCACCGACCAGAGCACTAGAGCGTGATGATCTCTGCAATAATCTTCATGCTGTCCACCTTGCTGCTGGGCATGACCATATGTTTCAGAGGTGGATGTAAGAAGTGTTGGAGTTTGCTAATGGAGCATGACTCAGCGCCCACTGCGCGCCTCCATGAATTTTTATCATATTGCCTTTTACAGACTGAACCCGGTATCTTGTGTAAGCAGACCCAGTTTACACATGCCGTACTTTCTGTACAAAAATGAACATTTCAAAACCAAAGAGATATTCTTCATAAAAGTGATGACTTGTCCACACCCCCCTAAAATGGCTCGTTTGAACACCCGCTACTTTTCTACATCACAGAGTGGGTACATTTTCAAACACCACCCAAATGTTTACGCAAAGAAGGTGGAGCTATTATTCTCACTCTAGTGTTGCTGCTATTTTCAGGAAATGCTGCATCTCATTGTGAAAGTGAAACTACTTTATTTTTGCTTCCAAAAGAGGACATAACTCGAAAACAGTGGATAAGTTGTATTCACAACACTGTTCCAGAACAGAAATCTTAGAGTCTGTTCAGCACATATACGGAGGATGGACTCCTAAAGCCTGACAGAGCAGCCAATGCTGGCTGCACACAGAAACTACAAGGTGGAGCAATTCTAACTCTACAAGGTGGGCGATATGGAAAAAATATCATAACACGATTCACAATTTTTATAGGGTAGGTGTATTCAGCAGTATTGATTTAACAAACATGAAAGGTGAAACACTATATACTTCTACACTAGGGCTGTACGACATTGGGAAAAAATTACATTGCGATATATTTTTTTCCTGCGATGTGTACAAATGTACTTATGTTCATCAGCATCATCCTTTTTGTATCCAAAATAAGGGCTGCATGATAATCATCGCACAATATGTATTGAGCATCTTGTCAGTAAAGCCTGTTCTGTAATCAGCCGTAAATTCCATCAGGTGCGTGATCTTACATAAAGCCTCATTCACTAGAGAGAGCCGTTGTGCACTGACGAGCTGCACAAAATCGGGTTCATTATCAGCGTGATTTTGACCTCTTTTTGGCCAACATCCTCCTTTTTGTAGCCGGAATGGTCCCAAATAGATGATTCCGACTTTCTTTTTGGTACAAAATCATTTTTTTGTGGCAGATCCTCTTCGTCTTCATTTTTAGCAGTGAATGTTGGCTGTGAGCGGTGAACAGCGGTACAGCGAACCAATCACTGTGCAGGCACGCGGAACGTGCATGTCACCCCAGCAACAAGCCATACAACAAATGGCACGAATCAAGCACACGGCATGCTCGTCTATAGCCTGCTGCAGTACAAGCTGCCAGTATGAAAGCACAATTGGCGCACACTGCTTCTGCTCTGCATACGCACTGTTTCCGCGCTGCTTATGCGTGCAGTTACACCGGCATGTTTAACTGGCCGCTTAATTCGGGCGAATCGCGCTGCAGGATGTCTAATTTCGTCTTTGCATCGACTTAACATGTAAATCACTCGCGCTTCATTCACGTCTGGTGTGAGCGCAAGAATGAATGTCTTGTTACGTCAACGAAAGCATTTGTTCATTTAATATAATCGCAACATTTGCTGTAATGTAATCGCACAGGCTGACATCGCGACTGCGATATGATTAATCGTGCAGCACTAATGTGAATGTAGCATATTGAGACGGAGCTGATAAAATGGCACGATACTACGATATTCCTTAAAAAGCAGATTGTGCAGAAATTTTTACGATCATCCACGATCAAAAATCGTCCTATTTAATCGTTGATTTATTCATGCACATTTCATCAGTAAAGCCGGCTCTTTGATTAGCGGTAAATCTCAATCAGCTGTTTTTAAAATGCGCGGCAGTTGATCGTCTTCAGATTCGGAAGCGATTCATTTCTGATTTTGAACACGAAATTGCGTAGCTCCTCAGTGATCTACGGCTCTGTGTATCAACTGCCGTGCATTTTAAAAACAGCTGATTGAGATTTACCGCTAATCAAAGAACCGGCTTTACTGACGAAATGTGCATTTAATGTGCGATTAAATCGCCCAGCCCTAACTACAAGGACAGTCTGGTGCTTCTGATTCACAACCTTTAAGTAAGTTACATTTTCTTATTAAAAGAACCTGTTACTTCCTAGAGCTTATTGTTTGTTGATTCTCTGATCACAAATGCAGACATGGTGTTATGTTGTAGAAAGATCATCATGTCCCCACTGGATGCAATAAATACCTTGTTTGTAATGTATTTTATTGTTAGCGCCGGGACATGGTATCACGGCATAACATTTTGCCACATGCTTGCAGTTTTTGGCCAATCACAACGCACTGGATAACCGGCCAATTACATTTCACTTTTTTTTGAAAGATGAGCAAATCGACCCGTTTCAGAAGGCGGGGCTTGGAGGAGAAACAGTAAAGTACAGTAAGTGGAAAATACTGTATTTTGGACCTTAAACTGCATAAACACATTGCATTACACCAAATACACAAAATAATGTTCTTTTTAGCAACATCATATGACTTTAACTTATTTTAGTCATTAAGTGCATGTTCATCACCACAATTTAAATCTAAAGGTATCAATATGGTCGCTAGTCACAACAGAAACAAAAGGAAAGCATAAACACTTTACATTAAAAACAAATGCACAGCACAGCGGTATTACATTTCCTACAATGATGAATTTAAGAACATAAACAGGTCAAAAGGAAAAGAAAACGATGAAGAAGAGGAAATTGTCTGTACTGAGCACAAATCTATAGTATCAGAGAGCAATGCATTTGCAGGAAAATGTTTGAACTTCAAAGTCACCATCCTAAAGCAAAGATACCATGCAAAAAAACAACAACTGGACTACTAAAATTCATACCCTCTACACAGAAACAAAAAAACAAGCACCAGTAAAACACTACTTGTGCTTGGTTACATCACCAGAACCAACTTTACTACAACAATTCAACCTTTAAAACCAGGCAATAAGCTTCATATTGATGCCATGAATTCAAAATTGAAGGTTTCTGCATTTATCATCTATGTGAAGTATATTTATACATTTGTCTTCCAACCTCCAGGAAGACCAAAAATACTAATACACTTACAAATACAAAAATACAAATTGTCCAGTTAAACAAGCACATCTTTCCACAACAAAAAGTGAACAGCAAGTAGCACCCCATGGCTTTGTCTTGTTATGATGACTTAAACCAAGGGGTAGGCAACGTCGGTCCTGGAGTGCCGATGTCCTGCCGAGTATAGCTCCAACTCTGGACAAACATTTTTTTTAAATCTTCCCTGCCTGTAGCCTGTAATCCTAAAGACTAGGGATGCAACGGTTTTCGGTTCGCCCTGTCCGATTCGGTACATTCACGTGAACCGTGATATTTCGGCAGCCTATTTGAGGCATTAAACTATCATTTTAATTAAAATGGGCATTTTCTGTGTATTAAGCGCATAGACAATCCGGCGATGGTCAGAAATCCTCAAGACTAGAGATGGGTTGTTCATTTTGAACGAATCTTTAATGTGACTCAGGAAGAACGTGTCGTCTCGTGGGAGTGATTCGTTCAGTCGCGCACGGCTCAGGCTGCATAGGTCAAGCTTAGGGGGCTATCACGTGATGAACGAACGACTCGAAATACCCGAAGACCCGAGAGACGAACGAATCAATTCTGTTTCCGCCTCAGGCTGCACAGGTTAACATTTCAGCAGCAAAATTATTCCAGAACTTGACGACGCGAGTAAGCGCCACCACTTAGTGATACATTTTGTTCTGATGGTGCATTTAGAAAACTGAAGTATTTTCTTGTTGCTGTCAATGTTTATTTGAATAATGTTCATGTTTATATTTCACTTTGTACTGCACTTTTTACATAGTCCGTTTTTTTGCCCTTAAAAAATAAATGTGTTTTTTTTTTTTACTTAATCTGTACTTTTTTTACATTTAATATCGTCTCTGTACCTTGATAACTTGAAATAGAAAGGGCAAATGACCTCCCTCCCTATGTTAGAGCTCACATACAGTACTGTACAGTAATATTGATGTATCGAAACCGAACCGTTACCGTGGCCAGAAAACCGTGATACAAACTGAACCGTGGGCTCACTGTACCGTTGCATTCCTACTAAAGACCTTGGTTAGCTTGTTCAGGTTTGTTTGATTATGGTTTTAGTAAAACTCTGCAAGACATCGGCACTCCAGGACCGATGTTGCCTACCCCTGATTTAAACCAACGTCTAGAGATATTTCTAGAGACGTCTAGAGACAAGTATTTAATCATCTGCCATTCTCCATATCATCTCTATAAAGTGGCTCTAAAGTTCAAGACCATTACCTTCATCTCCGTCCACAGCGATCCTCTCGAGTGAACTCACTTTCAGATCTTCAGCTGAAAGACAAGAAAACACACTTCTATTAAGAACAAGAGCAAGACGCTGAACAGATCAGTGAAAAGATTGCTTTGCTGATATGTTTGATCTGACATTAAGTAGAACAGATTCATATGTAACCAATTGAGTTCTTAGAAAGCAGACGGAAAATAACAATAATCTTTATCCATCATGCTGGGCTTTTTAATATTAGGAAATGTGAATTACTTTAGATCTACACAGAAACACATGTGCCCAACAATGCCCCCGAAAACTGTGCCCTAAATAGAAATAGCCATTTGTTACGATTTGTTGTAACGATTTGTTACTCTATAAACTATAAGAAACAAAAAGCATATTGGTTGGTAATCAGATGGTTGAAAGGGTTAGTTCCTTAACCACAGCAACTGTGCTACTGATTGAGGTTGTTTTGGATAAGCATCTCAAATAAATTACTAAACAGTAATGTAACCGTTTGACTGCAGCTAAATGATAGTATTTTTGCTATGAAAGCAAACTGTGCTTGATGTCTGGCACAGACATCTGCGGCTCTAGATGTACTTCGTGCTGCTGGTCGAGTCCATTAAAGCTGTACACGAGCTGTTTATAAGACTTTTATTCAGCCTCCAAATCTAATACATATGTGATTAACGGTTACACTTTTTTTATACAATAAAGACCAACATGAAACTTACAATTAGTCTTACATGCGACATCATATTTTAAATCAAATTATTTACAAAACTTGATCAATCGTAATCATAATATAATAACAATCACAGTAACACATTTAGCCTAATGTTTTATACAACTCACATTTGAGTTATACAATGTCAAATCACCACAGTTTTAGAAACTTGCCTGGCTCAACTTTTTTGATTGACATTTTTATCTGAACAAAGACAAGAATAAATCAGGAAAGCCAAAACATTAAATGTCATGGATATACATGTACTCAGTGATCCACTATTGACACTATTAACATGACAATTGTCAACTGAGATTTGAAGCCAAATTACAGGGGGGTTACGGTTTAAAATTTGTTTTGAAATATGGCAACATCATTTATTTTTTGCACAGAGATAGGTAGTTATTTTAGTTAAAATGTGTTGACTTCAACTGTCTTTGTTGCATGTGCAAATGGTGAGTTCAAAAATGGGGGGAAAAACGCACTTTGGGTTTTTTTCACAAAATATGCATGAAACTTTAAAAAGTATTAAAGATCTTGTAATATCTTTTTAGATTTTAGCACTTAGCAAACTTTTCTCTTGGCATCCTGTTTTGAAATCGTATGTGGTTCATTTTCAGAGATACAAAGGGTTAAATTTGGCTTCATGAGTAAATTGTACAAATTTCAAGGGTCAAAAACAAATCGAAGTGTGGGTCACAAAATTATCAACAATTTTTTTAGCCAATGATCTCTGGTTGGGTTGACTTGGAATGACCGTTTATATTTAACTGAATATTTTAAACAGTGTATAAAATGTGGAAGCTATTATAAAAACACCCGTATACGTTTTTAAAGTTTATATTGTAATAACCTATGGAAACATCACAAGTTGTTAAAAAGTAGCTTTAGGGTTGTATGTTAGTTAAAAGGAGGAAATATAACTAGTGGTTGTTAACCTCTGTCTGGTTACAAAAAGGTTGTAGGTTCATATCCTGCGAGGCTTGATCACCATCAATCACCACTGTGTCCATGATCAAGTAATAGACAAACAGCAATACTTCAGAAATACAATTACTGCCCACTACATCTAATATAAACAGCATTTCCATTACTATTCTTTTTTTTCAATATCATATTCCTAATATAGCTTAATGCACAGAGACAATGATAAATGTAAACAATCTGAACCAACCACAAAATATTTTTTTAAACCAAAGATCTCTGGTTGAGTTGACTTGGTTATTAACTCAACCCATGCGGAGCGGAACTTGTTTGACAACAGTAATTGCATTCACTTTTTCTTTAAAAAAAAAAAAAAAAAAAAAAAAGGCTTAAAGTGACTATTTGCCATCTTTCACCAGATTTAGTCACCGAATTAAACCAACCCCCATCGCTCCAACGCCACGCCCTCTTTCCGAACCCCGTCCCTCCTCAGACATGCCAGCAATGTCAGCACAAAATGATTGACGGACGAAGCGAGTCTCTGATTGGCTAAAAGGACGACGGGCCGCTCCCCTGACTCTTTGCCGTTTACAGAGCCTATGGCTGTCACAGAGCCAGTTGTGATTTGTAAAGACACCTTTACAATGATAACAGCCAGGTGATAGGGGCGTTTAATTTGGGGTATCTGGCGAAAAAAATAGCTTACAGCACCTATAAACCATAAGTGTGCAGCCGTTTATGTAAAGATCGCTCCACTACAGAGCGAACGCTGAGCGTTCACAGGCGAACTCCTAACACGGAACGGAGTTGAGGAGTCAGCATTACAATCGAGTAAAACAACTGAAGTTAAAGTAAAGAGAAAGTTAGGCGTAGCGTTCGTTCAGCGCTGTTAAACTACAGTAACAAAAGTCTGCGTGCGCGGCTTCGCGTAATGTCGACTGCGCTACAGCATTATGACGCCATTTCTGTGCCACACAACTGCAGTCGCTTGACATCGACATTCTTAACATTGCGACGTTCAGCGCTGCTTTGAATGTAACGTTACAAAGGAACGAAATCTGCAAGCCGTGCTGATTACTTCGCGAAGTGGGACGATAGCGACATTGCGATTTCGAAAAAAGCCAAATGTCGCGATGGAAGAAAAAAGCATGCGAACTAGACGGTTAAATCACAAAGAGCTCTCGGTGTTTAAATGGAGACGACAAAGCTCGGCTAGTAACAAAATGCTGATGGCTTGCGTAGAGCACGCTTAACACAATGAACGATCCTAACAAGGTCAAGCTAAACGGGCTTTGTACAACTTGCTCCGATCGGGGAAATCGGACTTATTTGCTTTCGACATCAGAGAATGGAAAACAAATGCGTCGCTGTGAAACGTAACGACAATGTCACCTCAAACAATAACTGTCGCGTCCCAGGCGTTCTTCGAACATCCATGTCGTCGAAACAGAGCCTTTTATCTTCGCAAATGTAACTGTCTTCGCTGACAACTAGGGATGAAATCGGCTCGCTGGAGGACTAACGTAACAGCCTGCCTCGCCAGCCATTTCTGCTCGCGGTCAAAGATCCGTATAAATCGACGTCGAGGTTAAAACATAATAAACACGGCGTTTCCAGAAAATGCGCCGATGACGGAACGCTTCGTAACTGCAAACTGCATCGATGTTGATTCATTCGAAGAGGCAATCGTCGCGGGCGAGTTCGCAAAGAGCGAGCGAAACATTCCAGCTTCCAGATTCATACATTTGCCCTGTCAGGTTTCAACGCTTTTGGTCAAAACATCTCTTTTCGATCGCACAAAGCCTTACGTAAGGCAGTGTTTTTCCCCATCAGCTAACGTTACTTGATGCCGAGCGGCGAAAAAGAAAGTGGTCGGGTCTTTTCGTGAATTCCAACACAACATCTGCTGTTAAAAGTGGAGCCCAAAGTTGGCCAATCTGCTGCATCTACTAATAACAAACCAATAAAGGCGAACAAAAAGTCCCCCGCTGTTTGGATGCACTATTTTCGTCGTAATGCATTTGACCAGAGAGAAAACAAGGTTAACAAATCCGCTGATCGAAAGAACGTTAACGTTACGCCTCATTGTCAAAATAGCAAATAAATGACATTCGCGTGAATAATGCTAACAAGTGCTTATTTGGAAGCTCGACGCAGCGTAGTTTTCTCTCGATCTCCACCTCCATTAAGACTTTATCTGGTCAACACAACGTCCTACCTGATATATCCGACAGATCGCGATGGTCTTGCGGTAGATTAGTAATCCATTTGAGAATTGCGGAAAATCATCGACGATCAGTGCTGGAAACGTCGTACGAAAATGTAGGGAAAGTGTCGGGATGCGAATCCGACAAATTCGCACTCGTTTTCGCTGGTAATCCTCTCCGCTTCTGAAACGGACTGAAGGATACACAAACCTCCCACTGTGGAACCGCCCCGTCCAATTTCTATTGGCAGCTAACCCGTCTCGGCGTTACTTTAATCGCAAAGATACATGGGACTTGTATGTTTTGAATGGAACACTCGCTGTAGAATAACGGGACACACAATGATGACCTAAACTACATTGCCCATGGTTCAATAGCGAGGGGGGGGGGAAATATCGTCTGGCTCCGCCCAATTTCAAGCGCCTTCTCTTTGCTTACAATTACATTTGATGCTAAAAGATCTGAACGTTTATTTGAATAAAAGAAATAAACAATCTCCCGTCCCTTATTTGTTTTATGTTCTCATTTAACATTTAGCGTCTTCCCGAGGCACTAAAACGGAGCAGCATTTGCTGTAGTTTAAATAACTATGAGACTGGCATGTTTTTAAAATTGCATTCACAAAAATGTAGTAATAATAACAACAACATTCAGTGTCATCTGCACGAAATACTTTATTTCTAGTATTTTCTTCTTACACAGTAGTGAAAAAAGGTCCCCAAATATTAAATTCCTCGTCTTACACAGGTGCTAATATATTTATATTTGCAGAAAATCTGTAATGTTGAATACACACATATTATATGTGCATACATATTACTTTTACTACACACACACACACACACACACATATATATATATATATATATATATATATATTTTAGAGGAATATATATGTATATACAGATTTAATATATGTACAAATCCAAATATATGTATGCATTTGTATATAAATGAATGAAGAGCTCTGGTGCAATCATATCAATCAGCAAGTGCTGATTGAAATTTTCTTCTAAAATGAGCATTTTTATCATGCTTCTATGTTTATGTTCAGTTATTTCACTTAAATGACAATGAAAAGAACCTATTTATTGTCATTCAAGTGAAATTACTGAACCTATACACAAGAGTCTGATAAAAATACTAGTTTTAGAAGAAATATTTAAAGGGCACTTAGATGCTTTTGCATAAAAATATAGAAAACATTAAATTTGAACTACATCTACCATAGTTCAATGCAGATTCAGTGGCAAAAAAAAAGAAAGAAAATTTTCAGGCCCCGCCCACTCTCCGCGCCTGCTCTTTGTGGATTCCATGGCGTATTTAAGCGAGAGCAGCAGGGATGAGTAAGCTTCCTGTCAAACCCAGACGTGACAGATCAACTGAAGGCTCTCTGGTGCGTCTTAAAAATCAATTCTTCGTACATATAACAGGATATTACAGTAATAAGGAGGATAAGGTGCCATATTGATCGTGTTTTTGATGATCTGTGAATCGAAGTGGAGTTAAATTGTCGTCTTCGGCTAACTGGCTAATGCTAGCGAGCTGGCTGTCAGTGGGGAAAAAATTGAAAACAGAAGAGTGACGTGCTGGATTACGAAAGCGGAAGTGCTGGAGTGCAGATTTTCCATCTGAAAGGTGGGTGGGGCAACATTTTATTGTCTGGTTTAAATATACATTCATAAGAATAATAGTAATAATAATGTACATAATAGTATTAAGCATTATTGTAATTTATGATAATATTGTACATTTACAATATTATTAAATTATTGTAAGATTATTTTATAAGACATTTATAATTATTATCAATGGAAATAATATAAAAGCAACTGTACATTCATTAATAAGACATGTTACTTTTTATTATTAATACACATTTATAATAGCAATACAATATTATTATGTACATTTATCAAGATAGCATGTTATTGTAACTTTATTATTGCTAGTTTATTGTTATAAACAATAATCAGCACATTTACATCATAAAAGCATGTTTGGTTATGGTCTTTTTTGTGTTAAACGGTTTATTAAGCAGATAACACTTGTTACAGCTTTAGTTAGTAAAGAAATGTATTTGTATAATAATTTTTGCTAATCTTTGCTAATAATACAGCAATGGTTTCTCTTCAAACCACATGACCAATGCTGAAAGGCTGCAGTGACAGAGTGAGAATGGAGAGTCATTGTTTTATCATGTATGATCCGTCTCGACTGTCCGGTTATGTTTTCTTTACTAGAATGCTGATCTTGTGAACGCTGTGTTTTTAGGTTTTAAACGTTTTACTGATTTAGACCAGAGAAATCCTAACATTGTCCCCTTTCATCTTCAATCTCCAGTCCTTATACTGTATTGAGAAGGAAACCATCAAAGAAGCTTTGTCTCTTTCCAACAGTCGAGATTAGGAAGTAAAGACAACATTTATTTTCTCTGTATAGAAACATGGATATTCTGGATTTGCTCTGTTTGACAGAAACCTGGCTAAAACCAGATGAATATATTACTTTAAATAAGTCTACACCCCAAGATTACTGCTATAAAAATGAGCTACGTCCGAAAGGCAGAGGAGGTGGAGTTGCTACAATTTATAGCAATATTCTCCGTATTTCTCAGAAGGCAGGCTTTAAATATAATTCGTTTGAAGTTATGGTGCTGCATGTAACAGTATCTAGAGAAACATGAGATAGTTATAAATCCCCTGTGGTGTTTGTACTGGCTACTGTATACAGGCCACCAGGGCACCAAACAGACTTTATTAAAGAGTTTGCTGATTTTCTAACTGAGTTAGTACTGGCTGCAGATTGTTGTTGATTTTAATATCCATGTTGATAAAGAAAAAGAT
Source organism: Enteromius anoplus (assembly GCA_032359395.1). Classification (NCBI taxonomy): domain Eukaryota; kingdom Metazoa; phylum Chordata; class Actinopteri; order Cypriniformes; family Cyprinidae; genus Enteromius; species Enteromius anoplus. The sequence goes on from JAUMHG010000055.1 coordinate 21,545,212, forward strand.
GCGTTAGGAACTGCTTTCTTAAATATTCTGAACTCTATTGGGGTGAGACAGCACGTATCAGGATCTACTCATTGTCGAAATCATACTCTAGTTTTAGTACTGTCACATGGAATTGATGTTGA